>QOCX01004932.1:0-13720 GCA_005959815.1 Sarcophaga bullata | reverse complement strand
GGTCGTAGTCCTGACTGAAAGGTTGTAATGGTAAATTATTTATGTACATCTAGCCGGCTTCCAGCTTCCACTCCTTTTTAAACCACTCATTTTAAATAATTATTTCCTTTTGATGACGTCAAATATATTTTTATTTCGTCATTTTATATGTTAGATAGTAATTTTATGACATTTTTATGGTTTTTTCAAATATTTTATAGGACTTCAATTGTTTTGTTTGTGTAATGTTAGTAAAAAATGAATTTAACTTAATAGTACTAATGATAGAAATTTATAAGTACTTCATCATCCTTATTTTCTACACAGCATTATACGTAAATATCTGTTATTATTTTAAGTACATACAGTAAGTACAAATTGCTGTACAGTATCTACATTAAATTGTTAAAATATATGTGATGACAGTTGTAGGCATTCATGTATATGTATATATTAACAGTGAATGAAAAAAAAAGTGATAATAAACACTATAATACTACACTTTTTGTTATACTAGACCTCTAAATTGAAAGTTGCCCCAATGGCCTAGTAGGTAGTACGTTAAACTTCAAGTGTCGAGGCAGTCTGTTAGTTTCCCATCAGAGATCCTGGGTATTTTGTTTTCAAAGTACCATATTTTGTACATCACTGTACATGAGTGTGTATATGCAATACAATAGTTGATTACATAAAAACAAAAATATGTTCGTGTATTGCTGCTATGACACATGTACTTACATTTGTATAACAACACTACATACTTGTATTAAATAATCCTGTACATAACTGTTAAATGTCATGTTCTTTTAATATAAGTAAATAAATACGCACTCACCACACACCCATTAATTTAGTCATATAGGAATATGTTTACACAGACATTTATAACGGATTCGTATACATATGTACATATGTAAACAACCGTTAATAACTCTTTCCTTGACATTCATTGTCCATTAGTGTTGTCGTTTTGTACAACTGTGAGTGTGTGTGTTAGTGCGTTTGTTAGTATGTGTAACAAAGCTGTATATTATTGTGAATGAATAATAATTATTTGTCAATGTGTGCATTTGTGTGAGGGCGTACCTTAAAAATTACTATTTAAGCGGTTTTCTTTGGTTTTTGTTGCCTACTTCGTTGCGTATTTTAAAAAATAAACAGTTAAACTTATAATTTTATTGCCATGCAATCTAAAAAAATTTATTTAAATTATAAGTTCCTAGAATGATGTCCATTTTTCAACGGTAATTCTTAGAGTATCAAAAAAATACTCTTAAATTTTTATAGCTTCAGTACTTATCACTACTACATATCACTACGATTACTACGTTTTGTCCTATTTTGCAACTTCATCAACTTCTTCTTGGCCTACCAATAGCTTTAAAGAAGTGTTCATGTTGGAATTCTGCAAAACACAAGAATAGAAAAATCATTGTAAATTCCTATAAAAATTTAAATTTAAAAATTACCGTTCACTTTAACAATTTGCCTTTTAATTTTCTCACCATCGTACTCAGACATATTTTGTTAAAATGACAATTAAAGGTCATATTCGAATTCATTAGAAAANCAATTAAAGGTCATATTCGAATTCGTTAGAAAACTGGTTTAAACTGGTTACTTTTGTTGTCATTTGCATTCTAAATTTGTTTGTGTGTAATTGTTCTTCCCCCCACATTGATGTCATTCATTGTATTTACAATTGTGACAAAGTGAGAGAGTTAATAAAACTTTGTTTCTTGTATGTACGTGATGAAAGTAATGAAATTGAATTGGTTAAAAGTTTATTTGCCAATTTAGAATTACACACACAGGCACAAATAAAGAAATTCTTAAAGTTAACAAAAACATGTTATTTAGGATAAAAAATAAAGATTTTTTTTGCTTTGGAATTTTTTTTTAATCCTTTGAGGAATATTAAAAAGCTTAGGGATTATTTTTGTTCAAATTAATTTTATCTTAAGAAAATGAATCAAATTAATAAATTTGTATTCTTTCTGGAGTTAATAATATAATCTATTTGATGAATTAATTAAAATATACTCTTCAAATTAATTTCGTATGGTTTACATTTTTGTATTATTCTGTATTCTGAAATCAAAGGATAATAATTACTAGCATCTAGCTAGCATCTCTCACAGTACTTACTTTAACAAGAGTGGCGGGACCTGCAGTTTAGAGTCGATTTGAAATGATAGATTTTTGCCACCTTTCACCTTGCGACCTCTCTCCATTCAGAATCTCTCCAGAAATATTTCGACCTAAAAATCTACAAATGTTTGTAAATTCTTGACTGGAATAAAATCAATTTAAGATTTTTATAAATTTTTGTAATTATTATTATTCTTTCCAATTATTGTTTAACTCAAGGTACACAATACAGCAGTAAGAAATGAAAATCCGACTAAAAACAAAACAACTTGGTTAAATTTTGCAGTAACCCACATTTTTAAATTGCTCGCAAATTTTAATTGCTTCATATTTGTTATAATATATGAGGGTGGTATGATAATATTTTGCTTGTAAACTATTTAGATCATTGAGAAATATTTGTTGTCTTAAAAACCTATAACAAACACCAATTAGTACCCATGCAACCCTCGTATATTCATTCAGTTTATTTAGAACAAACCATTTATTTAGATATTTTTAATGGTACGTTTCCATTTGTTTCATGCATAACTAATTGTTAATTTTACTACCGCATTCTTTAACGAAGACCTCCAGCCATCATTATTATCATGATTAGTGCTCTCATAAAAATCGTTAACGTCATTATTATCAATGCAGACATTGTGTAAATATGTATGTACATACATATGCTTTACATAGCATACTCTTCTGTAAATAACGTCACCTAAAATTTATTTAACCTTAAACTACATATTAAAAAATGCAAGCTAAGCAAACAAAATTTTTTATTCAATTTATTTATTTTTTTTATTATTATTATTACCATTAAATTTTTCTTTTATTGCTTAAAAAATTGTCAATGTTGAATTGGATTTTTTGATCATTATATCACCTTGGATTTTTGCTGGCGATATGCATGTATAGACCCTATCAATAAGTATTTCGTAATTACAGTATCTGATTTCATTGTTTTGCACTTAATGGGTAACTTTTGTTTTCCATGACTGATATTTGTAATGACTGGGTCGTATTATTACGTTTTAAAACCTCACAGTGGTAATTCTTGTTATTTAAAACTAAATATTAAACGTTTGATTAATTTCAGTTAAAAGTTTGACCAGAAATGCAACACATTTTTCTTACGGACCTTTACGGAATTAAATGTAACCCCATTAAGAAAGAATTTTGAAAGTTCTGAAGACTCAATGTGTGCATTATATGATGGATGCATTAAAATATCAAATGCATTAAGCTGTCAATCAAGCTGTCTCAGTTTCTGCCCACGTGGTGCCCACACAACACCTTTTAATTAATTTTTGTAGTAGCTCTTAATAAACAATTAGGTTAGCATTACCTTTCTTAGCGTCAACCCTAGCTTCGTTCCTGTTTCTTTTCCGTAATTCACTTTTTATCGTTCGTCAATCATTTAATTTTGAAGTAGTTCGAGTCATAATTCTGTCCATTAAATTTATCACTGATAATTCACCCGAATATCTTGTGCAGCCCCTATGTTAACCAACTTCTTCAATGGGATTAGTGAACTGCGCTTATCTGCTCAAACGTTCTATCATAATCAAAGCTACCATTTCACTGTTAATCTAACAACCTGAATATTGACATTTATTTAATCAACTTCCTTTAAATAGTTGATAACCGTTTTATGATGAATGTCTTGCCTGCTAGCGACGCCTATGCTACTTGGATGTCAATTTTTCTTAATTATTTTTACGACTTCATCGAAACTTTAGAGATTTTTTCAACTGCCTGATATCTATCTTTGCCTTTTTTGAATTGGAATTGGAATTAAACATAACAATACGATAACATAATTGGCCATTACAACACTTCTGTCAGTATTACGACCTAACTTCTCACACCATTCAGCTTAATTTTCTATATGAGTAGCGAGACCTACAGTTTAAAGTCGACTCTGAATGACAGATTTCTGAGAAACTTTTCATGGCAATTTTATTTCCTCTCAGAGTTTTTTTGAACCGTGGCCTTTCGTCTAATAAGCCAACACACTACCTACTAGACTATGGCGAATAATGGAATTAAAATAAAACTTAAATATCCTTTGACGAATTTTATTCTGACTATTCGTAATGGAAAGTATTATACTGACGAATTATTGTTTTCGTGGGATGTAAATCTGTTCTCCCAGTGCTACATATAGTACTTCTATTCGTTTAAAACATACCATACCGGTGGTAGCACTGGTAGCTCAACAATTGCACATCGAGGTAATAGTCTGTATCCGACAGTCACCCTTCTAAGGAACTCAGAATATCATCTATCGGTGTCGAAGTTAAAGACACTTATAGGGTTAGTTTGTTAGTCTTATTTTCTATATGACAAATGAGTATAATTAGTTAAGTCTGAGTGAATCCAGATTTTAGTGGAACTTTAACATCGAAATGTCTGCTAATGTGGTTTCTTTTACTTCAATAGAGTTGCGGGTTAAATGTAAATATAAATTATACTGTCATATCCCTCCGTCGTTCTTCTACGTGGATTACACGTAATTTTTTTAGTAGTAAATCTCTATCACTGATAGTGATGGACCTTATTCAGTTGTGCATGTATGTATTGAGAGTCGCTTCAATACCTATATTCCTTCAAATAAAATTTTAATATTTTTGTTCAGAATTTTTTCATTTTCGCCCACAGTACAACATCGTCAAGCTATTAGTGTTGTCATCATTATTATTACTATTAAAAATCATTATTATTTTTTTTATTATTGCTTTTCTTGTCACTATTTGTCCGCCTGCAATGTTCAACAAGAATATTATTAAGTTTACCCACACAGTAATTCCATTTTTTAAAAAATTTTTTTTTAATTTGGTTTAAAGCTGGTTTCACATTTTGCCAGAAATTTACCGCCATTAGTTTTGTGGCGATTGTTCTGTTTACGAATCCATTACTATTATATCAAATGATTACAAATTGTGTGTATTTAATGAAAAATAATATATAAGACTGTATTCATGAAAATATTTGGCACTTCGCTAATTGACCGGAAAACTTTTACGGTATGGGGACAAAATTAAACAGTAATCTATTTCCTTCAGTATAATGCACAAACGCAACTAAAGGTAATGACAAAAAGTATGGTATTAATTGATTTGGTTTTTTTTTTTGTTTTTTGTTTTTAATAGAAAGTCCTTTGTTAGATACAAAATTAATTAAAGATGGGCGATTTTGTTCAATGTTTAATTGGAAAAAAGGGTAAATACTGCTAGATAGATAGCAAAGATAAAATTATACTGATAATCAGTTGTTTAATATTAACAGCAATGTAATACGTTATTCTCATTAAGCTTAGTTTTTTCCCTTTAGTCATACCTTCTCTCATTACAGTCGTAATTTAAGAACTGGTTTTAGAATTTCATACATTATTTGCCTTGATTCGTTTTTGATTTGAATATTAATTCGCTTTATCCATTTCCAGGTTTTAAAATAATCTTTACTTACTTATTGGTCATTACAATCTTTTTAGTCAGGATTGCAACCTAACTTCTCACACCACCAATATTTGTCTGTGTGTTAATTTTTATCCATGAGCGCAGGAGCTACAGTTTTTAAGTCGACTCCGAACTACAAGCTTTTTTTTCGAAACTTTTCATGAAGATTTTTTTTTACTTCGGAGTTTTCTGTAGAATAACTGCGAAGACTCTTTTGAACAATGCGGGTCCAACTTAATTTAAGTTTCTTACTAACAGTAGATTTTGGTCAAATAACGGTTTACCAGCTCTCTTCGATGTTTTGCGAAATGTGATCATGTCTCTGGGGCCCATATAGGTGACTTCTTGTCTTAACCACCATGGTCTCCGGTTAAGGACTGCGGCTATGGGGTTATTAATAATCCTTTCCGTGTAATATCGGGGGAATTAGCCATAATGCTATTGCGCATCTTTGTTGGAATTTCTTTTTGTATTCTTTCCCCCAGTTATAACCATGGTAGACAATAGCGTGTGACTCTGCCTTAGATCTTTACATCCCCGTTCCCTGCTTGTTTATTTAAGGAAGAAACGGTCAAAAAAATATTAAATCACGATGTAATAAATTTCCTCGGTTATTAACAAAGTTTGAGCTTAGAAGGCACGTACGATATTTGTATTTGGCCATTAGGCTTGCCAGTTTGTCTTATCATGCCTTTACGATGAATGTTTTAGTTTTTAATACCATTCTCTGTATTAACTTCTTTGCTTTATTTCAATTTAATTTATAAAAGGTTTTCCCAACTAGGCAAGATCAGTGACAGCGTTGCCATCTATCATACCGGTCAACGAAAATTATTTGTTTTTTCTTGTTTCAGCAGCATTGTATTAAGGAATTTTACTCGTTGTTTAATAACTCATACAAACGAAAGCGTTTAGCCCAAGATTGAAAATGATTTCATTTGAACATTTTTCCATATTTTTTTACGTGTACAACTTTCTCGTAATTAAGACAATAATCGTAAGTATTTATCGTTGATTAGAAGAAATGTTGCTTTAATTAAAAACAAGAACAATAACTTCTGTTTGTTTTCTTCTTTCGAAAAAATGCTGTTTGAATATGTAATTAAAAAAGTTTTTACATTTATTTTGTTTCTAATTGTATTGCTTCTAATTAATATTGTATTGGTTTTTATTGTATTTACACGTAATTTTAGCTACTTTTCATGAAATTCTTAAGAATTAGACATTATGCTGTAAATTTCAAGAAGTGAAGGTGAATAATATAAAAAAAAAATAGCAATTTTGAAAACTTTCGCATTTTGATAGTGGACATTTTGTCTTTACTTTTAAGCTTAAGTTTCAATTTTAATACAGATTGAAAACGAAAACTGAAATTTCTACCATTTCGAAGAGTTTTTGTAACATAATTATATTCTGCCATCTGAGATCTTTGAAACTTATATCTTACAAGCTGTTGTGTTTATTTACCAAATAAGGCGGAAAAATTGCGTTTGCTTTAAAAATTTATTAAAAATTCGTTAATATTTAAAAAGGAGGCTTTTTTGGGCCTAGTATGCTGATTAGCTATTACACCAAGAATTCCAAAACCGTTTTCGTTACTGTCGGGTAACTCTTGGGGCCGGAAATATAGCCAACGGAGCTAATTGTTTTCTTGAAATGAGCAAAACAAACAAGTTCTCTGTATAAATGGGTCAAATTGGATAAAAATAAACTTGTGGAGGAAATGGACTTAGTATCCTGATCCAAAACAGTTTTTCTTACGGTCAAGGTTCACTTGAGACCATAGATATAGGCGATCAAGCAAGTTGTATTTTTCAAATGAGTAACAAAAAGCTGCTCTATGTTAATATGGCTAAAAATAAACTTAAACATTCTAATAATTCTCATTGAGTTAATATGCATTTATATATAAATATCCAACAAAATGTCGTAGTTTCCGCAAGTTGCATTTCTTTGGGAAATGGCTTGCATTTTTTTGTCGATGACTTGCATGTTTTTGGTTGATGACTAGCATTTTTTGGGTCGATGACTTGCATTTTCTGGGTCGATGACTTGCATGTTTTAGTCAATGACGTGCATTTTTTATTATGACTTGCGTTTTTTGGATGATGATGACTTGAAGTTTTTGGGTCCATGGGAGATTTTAGAATATATCTTGTAAAAATCAATGTATTATACGTTACAAAATTACGAATTTCTGTAAATTTCCTTTGCGGGAAAACCTTATTTCTTTTCCAATCCTGTAAATATTAAGTTATACGATATAATTATACATTGGTGATGATAAGCATTTAATATTTTAGGAAAAGTGACTCGTTTCTTGATAAATTATTGCTTGGAAAGTATAAAAATTATAACTGTAGAGGGCAATTTGAAGAAAGTGCATACTTTGCAAATTTATTAGACTGCAAAAGCTTAATCTGACAATAATTTCTAACTCTCTTGCACAAATCCACAAACTGTAAGGTGCCGCTCTATGAAATTTTTATAGTTCATAGCTAATCTTCAATGGCATTAACTAGAAAAATAGAAAGCTTCCGCACCATAAAAATTTTATAATCCATGAGTGATAAGCTTACCCTTCATGGTAATAATTTTAAACTTCTAGGTAACATATTGGTTTGGCTTATTTTTCTTCTAAAATTTGTAAGATTAAAAACGTTTACGCAGTTTTTCTCTAACGTATGAGTATAAAATAAAGGTATACAAGATTATAAATATCAGACAGAGGCAATAAAAAATTTAATTAACTTACGCTATGTCGCTCTCTCTCTCTCTCTCTTCTTTGTTGGTGGCCCATTTGCATGTAGAGAATAACGAAAATAATCTTTTCGTTAATGAAAATAAATTGTTGTTTTTGTGCATATATATTTAAAACGAAAAGAAAAAAATCAGCGAATTGGAAAAGTCCAAATTGCCTAACGTGTTGTAATATATGCTTGTGGAAAAAAAGGCTCGTCTGTATTATTTATGAAACGTATGAACTCAAAGTTCATGTATATTATAAAACATAAAGAAATAGAATGACTTAGAGAAAAAATAATAGCAGAAAGTATTGATCGACTATGCGATAACCTACATTTAAAATTTATTATATTAAATTATTGAGATGAATTTTTTAAAAATTTTTCGAATATCAATGTCAATTTCTCTAATTGACTTCAGATGCCTAATTGATTTCATTATAGAATATTTTAACATATATCGGGTGGGCCATCTATGAGTCTAGATTGAAACCATCAGTTATTTCGAATCTGGCAATACTTATGTTATTCTATTCTGTCACAAAATTCACTATATATTATCTCCATTGAACGTAATGAATGGATTTACGCTTGATCAACGTTGGAGTTTTTTTGAAAATGTATTTCCAAAACAAAGACAATGGGGCGGAAATTGCACGAAAATATCGCAGACAGGGCGAACAGTGTCTGGTATATGCAAGTTTATTATGCGCCAAGATGTGAGCGTGCTCGTAAAGTGCGCACACCCAAAAATATCGAAGCTATGGCTGATATTATGCGTGAGGATCCATCAACAAGATGGTGCAAATTACCACATATCTCATGCCACAATCGATTTATTGCGTCAAAGGTTTGATAGCCGTTTAATTAGCCAAAATGATGATGTAAATTGTTCATCAAGAAACAGCGATTTGAGACCGTTGGACTATTTTCGGTGGCGCGCCGTTAAGGAAAAGTATTATGCCGGCAAATCAGAGAAAATTGAGTATTTTGAAGGCCTACATTTGTAATGCCATTACTCAAAAAATTAAACAAAAATGTCTCAGATCTTTAATATTTGCTTTTGCCTGGAATAAAGCCCTCTGTCAAAGTTGACACTGCGTGACCTTCAAGTGAGGTTTGTTGCTAATGTAATTTTCTCTGAGAGAAGCAGAAATCAGAAGTTCCTTGATAAAGTATTTTTTTATAGGAAATTGAGGCGTTTCAATATTTTAATAATATGAAAATCTCTATGAAAATATAATTTTATTTCTCCAGGGTTTGAATCTGGATTACAGGACTGAACCATGTTACTTTCTGCAAAGAAATGTCATGGCTGAATTAAGATTCCAACAATTTTATAAGATCTAGATATTTAAGTGTTACAAAAATAGGGAAAAAACAAGAATACCCTTCTCATTTAAAATCGTAGAGAGTAAAAGAAAAGAAATATGTTGGCAAAACAAAAACAATTCAATAAATTGTTCCACTAGCCAAATTTAAATAATAAAATACAACATGAAAAGCTCTCACCGTTACACAGACGCACATATATATATGTTTATATATGTATTATATATATTAACAAAATATCTGACGCAAAGGAATAACAGGCCTTATGAAAAAAAATATATGAAAACATAAGCATCAATGCTCATCTCTTTAGCGGTGTTTTATGTTGTTGTTTTTCTTTGTTTATAATGATGTTACAACAACCACTACATAAATACAACTGTACTCACATCACTTACAGTATTCAGATATTCGTAGAGACTAAACTTTGCATGAGTATATACACACACACACTTATAACAAAAATTTTCGATTATTTCTACAATATAGTTGTTCTGTAGATGAAAATTTGCTGACTGCCTGTTATTTTGACAATGAATGTCTGTTTGTATGTGTTCATCAGGCTAAAGAAACTTTGCGAGTGTATATGTTCACACTACGTGACTATATCAAATCAGCATTTGCGTTGTTCTCTAGAACGAACTGTTGGTTTTTTACGAAATTAATTTGAACCCAAAAAAAATTGTACAGAAAAAACAAAAAAAATATGGAAAAAAAATTAACAAATTTATGTTGATAAAATGTTGTTTTTGTTTTTTATCTTTAATATACTTTAGGGGCCAAAATGCCGGGCATTAATTTTTATTTACTTATATACATACATATATAAGTATGTATATGTATATGTATAGATGTGCTTGTATATATTTTTTTAAAACGTGACGTAGTGACTGGTAGTCTTTACTCCTATTTGCTGCCATAAGTATTCAATATGTATTGAAAATTAGTTGTCCGTTTGTATTATTTTCTACAGGGATATGTATATATTTATGTATGTAAACGAAAAGGAGTCTGCGCATTAAACAATGTCCTTGATGTGACACATTAACACTTGCTTTTTTACTTTGGCATATCCTTGGGTTAACAACCACAACCGAAGCTAAATTAAGCGCTAGCATGGGTTCAGGACTTTGTTTCCTAACTATACCAGTGTCTTTCTCTACCTTTTAACCATACTTTGTTTTTGTTGTATACCGTTGTTAATATCATTTTGATACCCGATGTGTGTTAGTAGTAGGTGTTTAGCTTGTTTTTTCTTTTTTTTGTTTGTTTGTTCATTAAGGCTCGTAAAATTTTAAAGTAGAACATTTTCGTTTACATGTAATGAAGGTCCAATATGAGTTTAACTCTAATAATACCACGTGTTGGAATAACAAAAAAATACCACCTTATTGTGAGCAATAAGCAAAGCTGTTAGTACAATAATTTCATCACTTTTAAAATTATTTTTCAGTAGTGTATTACAGGGACACGATACTACTGTAATACATGGCTAAACATTGTATTTCAGAGTAATACCACAAATTCTCTTGAAAAATTGAACTAAATTTAGCAACTGATACAGCAAACTTTCATTAAAGCTGCCAAATGACAGTAAAAACATCTTTGATGATAACCTGCTAACAGTTTAGTGCACTTGACTTGAAAGACTGTTACTTGCTGCTCTTTACTTATACTGATAATGACCTAAGTTAACTAATATTTTGAGTTGTTGTCTTTATAATAAAGAGCAACATGCCGTTACTAGCTAAATTGTTCCATTAGCTTAAAGGACAGGTTGCACGTATGTACGTAAATGGTCATTACAATCCTTCAGTTAGGATTACGGCCTTACAGCTTCCCACACCACTTATGTTGTGTGTGTTAATTTTATACATGAGTGGAAGGACCTACAGTTTACTACCAGAGTTTTTAGCTGAAATCTGCTGAGAGAAAGTCACCGAAGAAATATTTTTTCATATTTCGTTATGTTTGAGATGTTTGACCTGGGATTTGAACCGCGTCCTTACGTCTAATAATCCAGCACACTACCTAATAGACTCCAACGACTACATGTTGCACTTCGCCTTAAAAATGATTGCAACAATTTGACAGTTAATGTTTGTCTTAACTGATGTGCATTTTACAAGATTATGTTCGTAATTGCTTTTCCTGTCCTCCAAGTATGGTAGATTGTGTCATCTAAAAATACGGCGTTATACTTCTAAAGCGGTCAATTTAAGCTAAAGCCGCCATGTTGGTTTAAAACACGAAAATAATATTCAATACTCGTACTTTCTTTTTTAATTTTTTCTCAATCATACGACAATATCGGCATGAGCAGGTATTGGTTTCCGTTGTATTTTTTTTTTTTTTTTTTTTTGCATAATATGTTGTGAATTTCTTTATGGCGGCGGCTTTGCATACAGTCACCACTGTAAATCGAAAAGCAAGAAACAATAGAGCAATAAAAGCAACGGACAAACCAACAATAGCTGGCATTAAATTTATTTCATTTGACGTCAAATACTTCTATGCATTTCCGAGACTCCGACCATGAAATTGCTTGTTTTGTAAATGTTTGTTTGATACCAATAGAGTACATATATATGACATACACATACAGTATGTATATGTACAATTAAGATTTCATGCACAAGCATGGTGCAAAATTGATGTGAACAAAGTTAATGATATGAACAAGTATGTGTATTTTCTTGTCAAACAAAATTTATGAATTTTTAATGAAATTTTATACCTTCTGCTCAAACAATACCAACAAAAAGTCGCTAGCAAATGCATATGCAAATAAATTTTTTTTAATATTTGTTCGTTTCTTTATATTAAAAAAAAATTTGTTTTTATTGTTATGAATGAATATGAATGAAGTTTATGAAACTTGGTTTTTTCACCTTTTATAAAGGATTCTATACAAATTTCATCTAAGCATATAACATATTAGTTGTCGTTACTTTTTTTTTACTGTAATTTTATATGTTAAATTCAAAAAATTTAAAATAATTCGTTGTGATCACCAAAATAGATTTGTTTATTAGATTATGTCATCGTTGGAGTCATATCTTTTCCACCAAACCGTTTTTTTCGGTTCGAAAGAGGAAACAGTTACTCAATCTTAAATAGGGTAATTGAAGGATCGATTCGAAATGGTTTTTTGCAATGGAAACTGCTTATTAGAGTAGCTCAGAATTATTGTTTTATCGACCTAATAAGTTGTCTGTTATAATACTTACCATTTATTGTTTAAGCCTTTTGAAGGTAATCAATGTTGATTATACATACATACCGAATAAAATGGCTTCATAACCAAATTCTAATTGAATTGCTGCCAGGGAACCTATGTTTTGAATGCTCTTTGGTATTTAGTATGTTTGGTAGAGATATTATCAGTTCACGGTTACAAAATACCGCAAAAACTTATCCTATAATCGTAGTCAAACTGTCCTGTGTAATTATCACACGTTGATGTGAGCACCTATTTTAGGGAAAACTGTCTCATAGCCAAGTGTTCATACAAAGTTGAAACCACAGAGTCATATGAGATGTTATATAACTTCCATTATCATATCATATAATATTTGAAATTATTAAGTGTCTGAAACTGAATGACGCATCTTTGCTAGAACTCAACTAACGAAATGCCTGTTGGCATTTCGTTAGTTGAAATGCCTGTTGGCATTTCGTTTGTGTTCAGAAACAAGAAATTCAAACAAATTATTGATTGTATAATTATTATGTGGTCATTGTAGTCTAGTAGGTAATGTATTGTCTTATTAGACGTGAGGCCACGGTTAAATCCCAAGGTCAGACATCTCGGACAAAACAAAGTAAGAAAACATACATATTTCTTTGATGACTTCCTCTCAACAGATTTCTGGCAAAATGTTTCTGAAAATTTTGTCGTTTGGAGTTGACTTTAACCTATCGGTGCTGCCACTTATGGATAAAATTAGCACACACAACATTGGTGGTGGGAGAATTAAGGTCGCGTTCCTGACTGAAGGATTGTAATGATGAATTATGTATGCATGTATGTATGTATAATTATTATTTAATTATGATTATACG
>QOCX01004930.1:0-10230 GCA_005959815.1 Sarcophaga bullata | reverse complement strand
GAAACTTTTTCAAATTTGCTGTTGAGAACTGCAATTTGATTTTTTTAATTTTTATTTAAATTATTCTTTATTTAAATAAAACCTTTATTTATTTGCATCACTACCACATTTTATTTAATAATACCGTGCTTTTACGCTATTATTGAGTCTGCAACACTCTATTGCTATATTGTCCTTCTTCTAAAGGCAACTTTTAGAACATCCCTGTTGATTTGTTATTGTTATTTTGTTCTTTAAAATCTTTCCCTGTCTTCTATGTAATTTTAAAATTTTTATTTGGTCTTTGTTTATCTCTATTCTTGTATTTTCTTTACGAAGATCATGAACCTCGTACTAGTCATCATAAATTCTACGAAATTATGGAAAAATCCAGAAAGCACAAAAAACAGCAGAACTGGGACATTGATTACCAAAAATGTATCAACCTTTAGACGAAAAAAAATATGTTTACCGAAATTTCTTTTGCGATTCATTGTCAAACGGACCAATACCGAACTGTACAGGAATAAAATGTGGAGAAGATCATGAATGACTTCTGCTGAATATCTGGTGGGGTTGCAAAGGAATAATTTATTATGATTTTATTCATACAACCAGGTTAAAGTGCTACTTTTAGCACTTAACGAATTTGAAGCAAGCAAATTGTTAGGTTTCGTCATGATGACCCCACAGAAGCTGAGTTAATTTAGCTAGTTAGAAATATGGGCTATATTATAAGTCTTCTGTGTTTTGATTTCTGTAGGTCTCCTTTAAATGGTATACATGGATACATATGGATACATGTTAAAAATTAATTTTTATTTATTTTCAATAAGAAAACAGGCAGAATAGCTGTTTTTTATAATTTTTACGCACTTAATTTGAATATTTTTCAACTAAAATGTTTAGTTTTTTTTAAAATGCTAGATAGAAATTGAAATTTAAATGTGTCCCTATTATTTCTTCCACCACAATAACTATAAATACAACCATAATAACAATATGTTATCAATAGCATTGCTTAAAATTGTTTGTTATTAGTTGGTAAGTTGTTATGATGCTCTCTGTTGCGCTCTCTCATCTGTGTTTTTGACGAACAACAGTTAACATTTCTTACTAAATTTTATTGCTGGTTGTTTATAGTTTTTACTTTCATTATTTTCAATATCCATTACGATCATTACACATAATGATCATTATTTGTGTGAATAAAAGAGTGTCGTTTATAACAAATAATGAATCAAACTCAGGCAAATGGCTGGCATATAAGAAAACAAACAACCTGCTTTATAATGGCAATTGTTAACATAGTAAACAGTAGTTTCTCGTTATACAATGATTATTTTACAGTTTTTTGTGATTCGGAGGAAGATATTTTTTGAAATTCAATAAAATCGGATTATTAGAGAGCCCGTGTGGTTCAAACCCCAACTCGAACAAAACGAAATGTGAAAATAAAATGAAATTATTCTACGACTTCCTCCAAGCAATCTTGTGGCAAAAGCTATAAGAGTAAATAAAATTGCCATGAAAAGTTGCTCAAATCCATCGCTCGACGTCGGCGATAAACTATAAATCCCACTACCCATGTGAGAAGCTAGGTTTGTAATCCTGACTAAAGCGTTGTAATGACCAATTAAAAAATTTCTTCTCTTTCGACGTCTTTCGACAAGGAGTAGTTCAGATCCCAGAATTTCAATTAAAATTGATGTGGCTAGTATTCTCATCATTACGATGTTCTCTCCTCGTGACCTACATTCATATTCGCTAAATATAAGCTTCCTTTCGTGACATTCTGTAGTTCGAATGAAAAATAATTTGGTCAACGCTAATAAAGTAACAAACTGTGCACGTTTTAAAATTTTTAATCTCTCTTTGAAAAATTAAATTCGAAGATGTCATTGTACCTTCTTCAACTAAAAGATACACAAATCCCCAGGGATTTTTTTTATTACTGAGCCTTTAAAATCGCCAATATAAGTTGTTAATGAAATCATAATTATTTTTTCCTTTTTTTTAAATTTCTAATAGAATTAGAAATGCCTCTTGATTTGTATTACTCGTGTTCAAAGTAATAAATGATAGAGAGAGGATCTGAGATTATAATTTATTTTTGTATCTAGAATGTAAATTTTTCTATGTATCTGTGAAATTATTTTTTGTTTGTTTTCTTTGTTGCTTTCATTGAATTTGTATTTGCAAGTTTTCTGCATTTCTACAGTGTTGGCAGCAGAACTTTCTCTTACCAACAACAGCAACAGCAACAGCAAAAGCAACAGCAGCAGCAACAATGACATTTCTGAGTAGTTTGTAATCGTGAAAATAGTTGGGTTACACCGTTGAAACAGACACAGCAGGGGGTGTGTAGAGGAGAGAGTAGGGTTTTCTGGGTTTTTTCTGAATTTATTTTTATTCACTCAGCTGCACTGTTTGCTTCGAGCGAAGAGGGGTCAATGAATTTTGTATTGGAAAACGTGTTTTTGTTTTCTGTCACTTTTATTTTATTTCACTTCACTTCGATTTTTTTTCGCTTCGTTTTGTTTTGTTTTTATTTGATTTTGTTTTATTAAAGTTTTCGTTTTCGATTAAAAAAACAAAATTACAAAAAAAGAAAATATTTTTTACTTTTTCCATTTGTTATAAAACAAATTTGAAGAGTGTAAGAGAGACAAAAATAAATTATTTTGTTTTTTTTTCCGTTGATTTTATTTCGACTTTTTTTTAATCAAAACAAGTTGCGTAAAAATGTTGCTCAAGTAGGCAGAGTAAGTAGGAGGAAGAGGCAACGTTTTCAAATGGTTTTCATTCCGAAAAGTTTTGTATTGATGGGATTATTGATCATTTTTCCAATTAATAAACCATACACGTTAACTGTCTTTAAAAGTACGTATTTTTTAGAGCTAAAAATAGTTAAAAATTGTTTAATACTTAGCTTCCATTGCATTGGGATTAAACTCAAAACGCTGTTTGAAAAAATGATTTTAATTTGTGTGATGTGGGTCATGTTAAGATCGAACTATTTTTACTTTGGTTTCAGTGTCTTTAAACAAGGTTATTGGTCTACCGTTGCAAGTTCTACAGCATGATAGGGTTGCCATCTGGTTAAAATGTATATCCTTTATTTTATATTGTTATGATGTTGGTGTTATTCCAGCTGGGTAGACTATTGAGAGAAATTAAGACAGTGTTTCAGTTGTTCTTGGTTAAAAAAAATTATTGCTCGCATAAATGGCCAAAATATTTAAAGCATAGAGACTTATTCAGCTGAAACTAGCAATATTGTTAGAATCTCTTGCTGCCAATGAAGTTTACCTCACTGACGCTAGAATACTGAGGCAATCATAGCACCTATGCGCTGTAACGTGTTGATATTGTGAGCTCTGCACCAGCTTTGCGATTTCCAACCAAATACCTATGAACTGTGACTCATATAAGAGTGTTTTTTGATTGATTCGGAACTTTCTTTTGAAATACGTGGCGTTCATGGACGAGAATAGCCGCCGAGTTGATGATCTTTAGACATTTGATTGCAGCCTGGTTGTGTGAGGAAATTACCAAGATAAATACAAGATTCATTCTAACTGGCGATAATGTCCCAATTTCCCCCATCTTCTAACTAATTTTCCTTCCTTCATAGTCCTGCCTATCACTCTACATTTCGTGTTCGTACGATTATGTAATCTTATAAGTCAATAGTATTTCTTCAGAAGATTCTCAGAGATCTAAAGATCATCGAGACTTTAAATTTCGGTAGAGTGTGTGATAAGAATATTTTAACTTTGTTGGCTCTTAATGGTTTAATTACTCATGTGACATTTGGGGAATCTATGTTGTAAACCGTGTTGTAAACCGTGTTGTAAACAATCAATTCCATTCTAAACAAATTCGTTCAAAATTTCAATCATTAATTACAAGCTTCTTGAGTGATCATTACGCGAGTGGTGTGATTATGTGCTGATGAATCTTTTTAATTAAAAATTTTAATTTTGATTCTGTTGCATGTCAAAGAGAATTTTTGTTGTTGTTGTTTCTTTTGTTGCTGCTGCTCATAATTATTATAATTATAATTATTGAACATCATTTACATTTTATATTAATTATACGAAAATTAAATGAAATTATTTTATTTTTCTATTCTTTCTTTCTCTTTCTGATTCTGATTAATGATTACGCTACAGGGTCAGACTAAATTAATGGGAGGGGAATTAAGTGGGGGTAATAATAGGCGAATTTATAGTTTGATAGTGGTTGATTGTTATGAAATTAAGTAATAAATTTAAATATTTACTCTATCGGTTGTATTTAATTATAAAAATTTCTATAAAAACTTAATGAATGGATTTGTATTATTAAGTCATACTCAAAGTATAAGCGAGTTTTTTTGTGCACATGTAGAGGGTGCTGTTGCTCATTTATCGGGCAATTTTAATCCAATTGGATCAAACGAATTCCAGCTGCAACTTGAATTCAGGTTGCATTTTAGGTAAATACTTTTTTTAATCAGTCGTCCCGGTAAATAAACTGCAGCCAGCTCTCAGGGTATGGCTCCTACTTATAAACAATATTATATTAGAACTAGAAAAATAAGTTACAAAATAGTAGTTGGTTACATTTCTCAAACTAAATGTTGAATGGTCTACTATAACACGTTCTAGAACGGTAGGGGTGCAACCTGGTAAAGGCTAATCGTTAAGATGCGGCCTTGCCTGGATTATGAGGAAGGGAGTTAAGATGACAAAATTTCTCTGCCAGTTTCAAAACCAGAGCTTGAACCATCAAAGAGAGCGGACGACTTTACTTATTCCTTAAGAAACCATTAGCATTTGAAAATGTGTTGGTTCCAGTAAGCATTGTAGTGGATTAGGAGCTTCTGGCTACACTGTTAAATCGAAGTAAGCAGAAAAAAGAGTGAGCGGAATTAGCAAACTGCCATGATGCACCACAACAATGTCAGGTCATACATATCTTTAATGATCTGTTCAAAACTGAACCGTTACGTCGTCTGTGTATTATTTGTTTTGGTGCCCCCCAAATCCCCTCGACGGTACTGTTATTGCTTTAGTCTAATAACTTACTAAATGAGAATTTCTAGTTAAACTTGCTCTTGGCAGAAGTTCTGAAAGTGCCTTATTACTACGAATTAACTTTACATCTAAAAGTTCATTAAAAACTATAGCGCATATACTTTTTATATAACCCAATACTTTAATATTATTAAAATTTAAATTAAAAGTTTCGTTGAATGGATTTTTTATATTTTAAAATATTTTGTGTTGACTTGGCTCTTTTGAAATGAAGTTTTTAAATTTTTTTCCCCCCGGTTTCTTTAATAAAGACAAGCATTTGAAGCGCATTGAAATTGAAATTAAAAACTTGATTAAAATTATACAGTAACACTTGTGTTGTGTGTGCCTTTCTACCTGCCTCCCTCCCTCATTCGCCTACCCTCAATGCCTCTGATGGAGTGAATTTAAGGCCAAGATGTTTGAAACGTGCATTCAACTTGTGCAGTTTTTTTCTTTTTTCAACCGTTCCGGTCATTCCATAGCAATTTTAGCCATCCATTCAAACAACTCCACTCCCAAAGTCATGAGAGGTGAGCAGTAACAAAAAACAAAAAAAACAAAAAAAAAACGAATTGAATTTCAACTTTGAAGACATGAAATTAAAACTGAAATTAAAAATGAAAATAAAGCTTCCACATCATAGTTTCAATGTCAAAGTGAAAGTTGACTTTAATGTGGTACGCCTGCCTGCTGAAAACACCCTAAGACAAGAAATTTAAACAAGACACATAATGGTCATGGTAATTTCTTTTTTTTTTTTTTTTTGCCTATGTTGTGTGTGTGTGTATGGCAGCACTCTTAAATTTCTTTTTCAAGAACCAGTATATTTGATTGGTCTTAGAAATGTCCGTCCCGATATCTTAAAACGTGTTTGGAATTAAGATTTCATACTTACTTTTGACGAAAAACTTTAGCTGCTTGCAGAGTGGCATAAGCGGCCATTTCTCTTCTGGTGGTTTCTACGACAGGAGCACTAAATTTCGATAGCAAAGCAGCTGGATGGTTATCATGTAAAACTTGACCTGAAAATAAACCAAAGAATAATTTTTTTTCTTTTAAGTGACTTCATTTAAAGCCTTTTAGTAGCCGCTAACCTACCCTTCTTAATTAAATCTGGTTCTACTTCGTTGTACAATCTTCTCATCGCATTCAAACCCTCTCTAACAGATGCCTCCAATACTATATCCATTAATGTGGGCTTTTCCGATTTTGCCAAACGTTTGTTCTGTTCCAATACTGTAACCTTTATTTGTGCTGGTTCTTCATCTTCCAAATATCTGCCATGACGTTCTAAATTTATGGGTGTAGGCAATTCTACCGGAGGTAAATCTTCAGTGCTGATATATTGAATATCTTTGGGTTTTAATTCCTTGAGATATTCTTGAGCATTTATTTGAATGCTTAACTCATAGAGTATGAGGAAGGAGAAGAATAAATATTTGCGTAAAAACATGGCATCTGAAAATGGAATCAAATGATTAAAGAGGTTGCTTAAAAAACTGTGTAGGTTATTATTGATTAGAATTTGATTAGAATTTGACCTGTATTTAGTAACTTTGGAAGTTAAATGTCTTGAATCTGTTTATTATTGTTCGATGACAGAGAGCTTGTCAGTCATTTTAATGCTGTCTTTGAAAACTTTATGGAATTTTCTATATCCATTGTGGAACATACTGAATTTGTTATAACGCTAGTAAAAGTTGTAGATGACCGCTAATTTTTTACAACTTGCCATTAAAGTTGGGTTTAGTTAAAGGCAACTTTAGCTAATGTGAACTTTAAAGTCACCTTTAAAGGTTATTGCAATCTACAGATAAAATAAAGTTAACTTTCTCAAAAATTTGGCAGTGCCGGAGCAATGCCGATTACATTCGCTAAATTAAACAAGTTTTTTTTAAAACCCAGTAACTACAACGAGTGTTTTGGGTCTAGTAAAGAGGAATCATGATCAATGAATTCTTCACTTTTTTCCAATAGAAGATGTTGTTTGATTTCTCTCTGATATTCATTGTTTATGTTATCCCCATCGTGTCAAAAGAACTTTTGATGGCTTAATGGCACTTAGTTGCTTGACATTCAATAAGCCAACATGGAAACCAGTTTGTCTTTTGTAACCTTTGTACCAGTATTTAATGGATTCTAGCCAAATAACGCCTACATATTCCACCTCCTTTTCGAAATATTTATTTTTAATTCGGTCAAGACTGCTTTTTTGTCAACACTGTACTTTGTTTTTTAAGACCAAACCTCAGGGGATGGCCCCTACTTATGCATGATACTTGAACGAAAAAAAGAGGTTACTTCTAGCACCTATTTTTTGCCTAGAGAACACCTTTCTTTGATCGATCACAAGAAAAAATTCCAGAATAAATTCAATCTTAAATCGACTATTCGCATGCAAAATCCTCTTATGTCTGAAGTTTTTCCTGTATCTTACAGTATATACAGCTTAAAATACATATCCACACTATTCCCGTCCGATCCAAACAATTGCACCGTCTGTCTAAGTAGTGATTATCCTAACAATGTTGCATTTTTTTTAATAAAATTATTACGAATGCATGCATACCGTCGTGCGTACAATACTTTGTAAAAATTTGTTGTAAAACAATGTATTTTTCTTGTAATTGTTGTTGTTAATTGTAAATTCTATTTGGCAAGTGTGAAAAAAAATCATAAATTTTTAAATTGTTTCTGTCTTAGATGTCATAAAAACAATTTACGTAGACATTTAAATTGTTCATTAAAAAGCAAAAACAAAAAAAGAAACAAAAAACCAATAAAAAATCCAAAAACCACAAATAAAAATTAATTTTTAACACAACTCATCCATATTTATTTATGATTTTGCATTATCTTTCTTAAATTTTGATTTAAAATATTTTTTTGTCTCCCTATTTTTTTTTTGTTGTATAAAAGACGTTGAGTTAGGTTTTTAGTAGTTGAATGGATTGATTTTTTTTTTTTTTGGTTTGATTACATCAAAAGATATTTCACGCAAAAATTGTTAAAAAAAAAAAGAATTAAAAATCGTATTAAAATAAAAAATACTGCCGCATTTAAATTAATTCAATAACTTGAAACTGCAGCAAAAAAATTGAAAAAAATTAAATTTTTACATTCGAAAATATTGTTTTTGTAACGTTGTTATATTGTTGTTGTTAATAACAATTACAATAACAACAATAACAGTAACAATAACAAAAATGATAATAATAGTAATTTTTATGAATTTTAATCGTTGGCAAAGGCAAAAAACGATACTTTAACAGACAGCCGAACAAAATGTTGTATAATAGAATTTATACACTCACAAAAATAATGTTAGTAGACCAGACATGCCTACAATGACAGGTGCAAAAGAAAGTATGCAGGGAAAACCATTGGATTTGATGGCGTGCGAGCAGCAGCAGCACCCATGTATTCCAATTGCAAATAGATCAATTGCCGCACTATAAGTACTGCCTCTAATGTTTTTATAAAATTATCTTGTAGGTTTAGCAGCGAATACATGTGAGCGCATCTGATTTTAAATAACGTTGAATATACGACACCAAACTGTAACTTCTGGAAAGTTATCAACGGCTCTGAACACATCAATACGTTTTACTCAGAACTAAATGAAGTCGTGACGAAACGAAGCCTACTGGTATAGCTTACCCTATAAGAATACCAGTAGAAACTCTCATTGTGGTGTCGAATACAGTTTTAAGCTGCTAGATATTTTTCCACGAAATGATTACATACGTGATTGGTCATTCCAACCCTTCAGTCAGGATTACGATCTAGCTTCTCATACCACTTATGTTGTGTGTGTTAATTTTATACATGAGTGACGGGAGACCTACAGTTTAAAGTCGACTCCGAACGACAGATTTTTTCAGACACTTTTCATGGCAATTTTATTTGCTCCCAGAGTTTTTGACGAAATCTGCTGAGAGGCAATGACTGACGAAATATTTTTTTTGGAGTCTGGCCTGGGGTATGAACCGTGGCCTTACGTCTAACACGGCGACTTTGCAAGATGATTGCTCAGTACAATATTCACATTATATTGGTACCATGCCACTGTACGACGTCGGATTCTCCATACGTAATCGCTTTAAAAACCTATAAATTAAGGTTTGAGAACATGATAATAAACACCGCGAACTCCGTTTGAGCCACTTTGGTTAGGAAACCACAAAAAATCAGTTTAAAGCCCGAATTTCATATTGGATAGGGTGTACAAGTGTGTCGCGTACGACGAATATGGCTGTTGGGCATCTAGCACATAATTTCTGCACAAGCTTCAAGAAAAAGAAGAAAGAATTCTTCATCTACTGGATGCAAGCCAAGTGTTATGTTGCAGGAGCAGAGAGCATTAGAATATTCGACCAGTCAGTTGAACTTACTGACTTGTCGAGGATAGACATTAGAATACTTTGTTATAGACTCTGCATGGTTCAATGATTATGCGAATGATTTACTGGCAACCTTTTGTTCTCCTTTTGATCTCCGAGTTTCTATCAAACTTTCTCAGAGAAACAATTGACTGAATCTGTTTATAATCTGTATAGGAACAAAAGGTAGTTTTCTCAGGTGACTTGGTTTTTATCACAGGCTTATCGACTCTAACTTTCTTTCCTTTCAAATTCTAAAATGTTCGTTAAAGTTGAAAATTTATTTCGTTCCTAATTTACCAACATTTTTTTTACGGTGTAAAACTGTTTAAAATGCATACTCTGTGGTATGCAGTGGTAGTAATTTTGGTGAGGAGGGTAACAATGGTTACACATGTTAGGCGGTATTTGTTGAAGACAGTGAACTCGTCTATAAACTAACCATACAGAGAATATACGATTATTTATGTAAAAATGCTTTAATTTCTTGAGAGTTTCGTACAGAGCAGCAGTAATCGATTCACCTGGCAAACGTCAAAAACAAAAAAAAAAACAATCGATAACCAACCACTTGTAACATAATTTAATACGGTTGAATTGATGGCGGCTTATAAGTTTTTTTTTTCTTTTTTTTTGTTTTAAAATTTAAATTTTCTACCAACAAACCACAGCCAACCGAATTAAACCATCGAATAATAATAACAGAAGTAATCAAGAGATAAATTTTAATTTTTCCTAATTGTTACTACCACCAAGCAAGATTATGCAAAACTTTGATTTTTAATTGCCTTTAAAATTTAAAA
>QOCX01004928.1:0-13722 GCA_005959815.1 Sarcophaga bullata | reverse complement strand
AATTTTGACATGTGATAACGGCCATCTTGTTAAAGCAAGAGCTGTCAAATTACATGCATACATACATATGTACATAATTGGTTAGGATTACAACCTGTTTGCGAGTGTTAGTTTTACACGTGAATGGCGGTACCTACAGCGTTCGAACAACAGATTTTTGAGAAGCTTTTCATGACAATTTTATTTGCCCAAGAAATAACTTCTCATTTTGTTTGAAGTCTCTAACCTGGAGTTTGAACCGTGGCCACACGTCCTATTTCCCATGTGTTTAGAAAATCTCGTTTATCATCGAACAATATATCTTCCTCCAACAATGACGCCTATTTCTGACCATGAATGTCTACGGGTGAGCATGAATATTGTTAGTATTGTACTAAGCCACATGATATCCAAGAGCGTCCAATGCATTCGGGAAAACTCACTGTTTAGGGTTAATTTGGGTTCGTTCATATTTCTTTGAGAAAGACAGACCCAGGTCATCACTGTTCTAATTACCATTTTTTTTTGGTCTGAATCTGATGATCCTGACACCAACGATATCACAGAGTTTATGTCACATTGGATATTCTCCACAAGCAATTTAAGAGCATAGTCATCTCACATAAAGGTGAGCCCGATTTATGTGCCAGAGTCATGGAAAATTGCACATATCGGAAGCAATTAACGCAGAAAAGCCGTGCGGATATGTGAACGTTATTATGTCTACACAAAATGACATCAAAAGGTCTTTTCATTTACATCTCACATACAAGGGCGCTTCCTCTTAAAGAAAAATGTTATAAAATCACAAATTATAGTCTGCTGTAGTCATGTGGAACTGGCAGTAATAACAAATTTATAACCTTTATTTAAAAGATATTTTTAAGGGTAAATAGTGTGAAGCATGGAATCTTCCCTCATATCAAATGGGTTTGAGGCTATCTAAACATTTCGTTGCTAATAATAACAGTTTGAGTCATGCATCAGATTAACCAGGAATAACCAGAGGTAAACGGGCTTTTGATAGGGCACTGTAGCACTTAAAGTGCTCTTATTCAGAATGGAGATGAGAAAGAATCATAAGAGTTACTTAAAACATTGAGACATTAATGGAATCCAGAAGGAAATACGCGAATACAGATCAGGGACTGGAAAGAGAGTTGTCGTTCTCGTTGTCAACAATGAACGGCAATCTGAAATTTGTTAGGGAAATAGGTTTGCAGTAGATTTTATAGGCATACTTAACATAACAGACTGCGTAGCGGTACTTTTGGACTTAAATTATTGAAGGCTTAACAAAAATCCCCCTTATTCTGTGATAAGTTATCTGAGAACCCTCATGTTATATTTTTCTTTTTTGTTACAGAAAATGTAAGAATGAGTCGCAGACTTTTAAAAAAATTTGTGAAGCTTACGTACACGATAACGTAATTAGTAAGTAATACGGCAATAAGAGTTGAATATTCGTCTTCGATCTCATAATTTTCAATGTTAAAGATATAACTCGTGTTGCTGAAACATCTATTCAAATGAGATTGAACCGCCTTTGTAATAAAGTTTCTGAAGTTTCTCACTGGAGTGACCGGGGTCTCTTTATCTATGCAGTTGTATGGTACATTATTTGACAGTTTGAAAGTTAAGTAAGTATTTATAGTAGTCACTGCAGTCTAGTGGTATAGTGCGTTGGCTTATTAGATATCAGGCTACGATTCAAAATTAAGATTTCCAACAAAATGAAAAATGATACAATATTTCTTCGGTGACGGCCTTTCAGCAGATTTCTGCAATAAACTCAAAGAGTAAATAAAATTGCCATGAAAAATCTGTCGTTCGGAGTCCACTTTAAACCGTAGGTCCCGTCACCCACGAATAAAATTAACACACCTAACGTAAGTGATGTGAGAAGAGAAGCTAGGCTGTAATTCTGACTACAGGGGTTGTAATGAGCAATTATGTATGGATGTATGTGTGTAAGTAAGTATTGTTAGTAGAAAACAAATGTCATTTTGTGCTCACTTGTTAAATGTTAAAGGAACAGCTGTTGAATTACAAAATTCTGTAAATTTTTGCCATGACAAGCAGCAGATAAACAGTTTTCATGCTCTTATAACTTCCTTGAGAGAAGTGTCACCTCCTCTATCTTAAATGTTGTTAGTCTAATGCAATAATTTTCGCAAATAATTTCAAATTGTACAATGTGACACACTAAATTATGTAAACAAAAAAAAATCGAAAAAATCAAAAAGCAATGTGATATACAGTGTGTTCCACATATGGTGTTGCTGTTATTGTAAACGGCCTAACTTTCCATGCCAGTTAAATTGTAAACTTTTTTTTTATTTTTTATTTTTTATTTTTTTTTTATTTTTTTGTTATTGTATTATAAAGTATTATTACTCTTTTTAATAATTTTTTTTTTAATTCATATCGTGTTTATTTTATGCTGCTACTACTACCAAATGAATAAAACATTATTATCATCATCATCATTATCATTATGTTGCAAGCATGGTTTATTATTTCTTCCTTGCCTGCTCTTATTGTGTGTGAAATAAATTGGCGAAAATTACACAAAAAAAAAAATTTTTTTTTTGAATTACAATAACAACAACAACAAAAACAAAAATTACTACCAAATATATAAATTCACATCGCATAATAAAGGAAGAAAAAAAAGGTTTTATTTTTGCTTTTAAAAAGAAATTTTTCACACATTCATTATGAACAGCAAAAACAAAAATTTTTTTGAAATTAAAAAAATAAATAAAAAATAAATAAAAAAATTTAGTTAAAAACGGTGTGTTAAAAACGGTGTGTTAAAAAAATCGTTATTCGCGTTATTAATGTTGATTNNNTTGTACAAATAATGTCATTAAAGAAAAAATAATTTTTTTTTGTTTTGTTTTATATTGTTTGTTTATGCATAAAATATTAAATAAAGTCATCGTTTTTGTCTTTCTTTTTTTTTCAACTATTTTTCTATTTTGAGGTACTTATGCTACACAGTATTCCAAGTGCAGGTTTAGTTTTGAAGTTTTCTTTAAATTTCACTCGACAATCGTATGTGTCCCTATCAATAGTTGGAATAGACTATTGCTATTGTATTAGCACAGTTTTCCATTTCATCTAGCCCTACAGACTTAGGCTACTAATGTCCACTATCGACAGCTAATTTAGATCGTCTAAATACCGATAGCCATGTAAACAACTGCAGAAGAACAGTCCCATCCTTCTTTTCACATCATTTGCAGTTTCTGGAAAAATTTTTCGTTCGAATTCGACTTTAAACTGTAAGTTCCACACACACAACATAAGTGATATGAGAAACTAGGTCGTAATGCGGACTGATGTATGTAGTAATGATGCTACTAACCACACAGAGCGTAGTTCTTTGGTGTTGCAGCAAATTTACAGCGTTCTGTTGGCCTAGTTTGTGCCCGGCATGCTGAACTGTTCTGTTCAATCTATATTCGAAGCCGACTACATGGCATGAGTGGGATCCATAACTGCATTGTGAATTATAAACTCTGAGGGCTTTAAATATGTTCCCAGGTCTTCAGATGGTTCACCGGAGAATTTCATTCGCTCTGCAGCTACCAAGAATATCATTATGTTCCAGTACCCATAGTAAACGAATGTTGTGCCGCTTCACTATCTCGGATTTTGAATACGTTAAAATCCAGTCTTCACAAAGTATCCTAATATTCTTTGTACAGATATTTTAAAGTTTAAAAATTCTTACTACAGCCAGTTATGGACAACAAATTCGCCATATACGTATCGACTCCGAAAATTTTCCTTTATTGAGATGTGTTCCACCATTTTCCTAGTCTCTCTTTACGTAACAGATGTTCTGAACTTCCCCGAGTAGACATCAGTATTGTGGTATCATGTTAGATCCAATTTCAATTAAGTCTTCCAGTGTTGAATACTTGATCCGGCCACTGTCTAGTTGCCATCGAAACGTCAACTAGTTTTATCCTGCTAAGCCCTTTCAATAAAGGTCCAACGCAGAAGAGACATAAAATTATGCAAGCACTCGAATGTATCACAGAATTTATTTACAAATAAGACTCTTAGTTCACGCAAAAATTTAAGACAAACGTCACGCAGCTACAACGACAACCTACTGATCCCTTGGGGAGAATACCATCACGACGAGCCTGACGACAAGCCGACCAATCATCAATAGACGCATTCGTCAATTAGAAAATTGTACACGTCATGAATCGAGGATGCCGTCTGGAGTTACAGAGTAACTCAAACAAGTTCGCTCGGTGCCCAAAGTGTTACCAGTGTGAGTTAAGTCCCCTGCCATTATTCGTTAGTGAAAGGTTTAAACCCCCACCTCGGGTTAAAACCCTCCAGTTCTTTTAGTGCTACCTTCGCCATCATCTCCAGATCTTAAAATATTTTGCCATCCAAAAACCGATGACGTCTGTTTTGATGCGCAGGGTACTCACATAAAAGGTGTTGTACCGATTCTATTTCTACCACATCGTGGGAGCTTCTGCAGTAATCCTAGTGGGGTATACCAAGCTTGTCAGCGAAATTGCCAATAGCGCAGTATCCCGTTAGAATTCTTGTTAGAGTGCTAACCGTTCGGTTGTCGAACTCAAGTAGTTTCTTGGTCTTCTGGCTGTCCACTGTTGAATACAGCGGTTTTGAAATTCTGCAATCGGGTATATTGTCAAAAATGTCTAGTCCAGCGAGTACAAATTAAGTCGATTCTTCAGAGATGATAAATGCTGGTAAATTGGTTTGGAATCAGGTTCGATTCATTTTAACTTAATGAACTGAAAATTTTGGTGAAAAGTCCACGTCTGGCTTTGGAACATAGAACGGTTAAGTGGTATTACAACAGCTTCCAACCGAATCTCTTGGTAAACTTTGACCGACGTTTTGACTTCTTGTATGTAGAAATGCAGGTCATGATATGAACTTAAGAGACATAACCCTATAACTATTACTTCGGCTGGGAAATGACCCTTTCCTACATGACATATTTTTACATTTGAAGTCGCCAAATTCTAGTGGATCGTGTGTTGGATTGTCGTACGAGGGCCCTTAGTTCGGACATCTCAAATAAACGGAATATTAACGGAATGAATAAAAAATTTTTTGTCATGCACTCCCTCTCAGCAGTCTTCTGACAAATACTCTAGAGAGTTAAATATATATTGCCATCACTTGTGGTCATTCCGAAGTCAACTAGTTTTTGACACTCAGAGATCAAGTGTTAAAGTACACACAACATGGGTGCTAATGAGAACTGGGTTGTTAATTCCTAAATATAAGGGCAGTAAAGACCATTCAGTTAAGTAGGAGATATAGTTTCAGACGTATTATCTCCTATTTTTTTTGCGTATGTGACAATTTCGCGACTTGACATTTTTGGAAGCCATGATGCTTGCAAGTGTTCAAACTAGAAGGGGGCCCAAGGTCGAAAGGATTAAAAAAAAGAAAACTTACTCTATATAAGACCTGTTAATAATAAAAGTTTGAAATTATTTTTTGAATCACAGAATTTAAGGGATGTTGTCAAATAGGCTATTTCGGTGTCACAGCGAGGCGAGCGAGAGAGAGTGAATTTCAATCACTGTCTGTGAGGAAAAAATTCATTCAAAATGTTACACAATATAGGGAAAGTAAAAGTGAAAGAAGAAAAATCCAAAAAAAAAAAAAACAACAAATAAATAGCAAAGGACCTATAAGATTAATACATGAATAATTAATGTACTATAAATCAAACTCTTGTCGGCTGATCCCTTCATACCGCTCCCATAAGCGCCTGGCTGCTCACCCTCATTTTCGATTTGATTCTCGACTAAATCATTTTCGATTTGATGTTCGGACATCGCATACGCCCGAGACTTAAGAAAACCCCACACAAAATAATCTAACAGGGTCAAATCGCACTATATCTGTGACCAGGTCTTTTCTTCACCACGTAAGCTGACTATACCTCAAGTCACTCGTGCAGAATACCCCATTTGGCATGAGACGTGAAAAATATTATAAAATCACTTGTCTTTGGTGTCCAGATCACCTAATTCAATTCAAAATCGACCTATAGCACTCGCCTTTGACACTGGCTAACGTCGTTCTCAAGAATATATGGACCGGAGATGCCACCAGTCCAACATCCACATAAAACAGTAATTTTTTTGGTATGCATTGGAGGTTCTTGTATTTCATGAGTACCGAATTCAACAAATTTGATGGTTTATGGTTCCATTCTTTTAGAAATAGGCCTCACCGCTGAAGATGATTTTTCAATGAAAGTTAGCGTCGATTGCCTACTGCTCTAGAGCCCTTTCAGCGGATACTTGTAGTTCTCTACGGTTGTTTACCAAGTTGTGGTCTAAGAAAGGAAACAGGTTGTCGTGAATGACTTTCCCGGGTGTTGGTCAATTGTTTACTGGACTTGTGGACTCGAATTTATCCACTTAATTACTTAATTAGTCATTATATCCCTAGCTAGCGACTAAAACCTAGCTTCTCACATTATTCATATTTTGTGCGTTCATTTTTATACATGAATGGCCGGACCTACAGTTTAAAGTTGATTTCGAACGACAGATCTTTGAAAAACCTTTTTAAGGCAACTTTATTCACTCCCGCCGAAGAAATATTTTTCGTATTTCATTTTATTGGAGATATCTGACCTGGGGTTTGAACCGTGGCATCACGTCTAATAAGCCAGCATACTATCTACTAGACTACGGCAACTTTAGTTGCGGTTTCTTAATCATAATATTCACGAATCCATGAACCCGTCAAACGCTAGTCGATTCGAGCTTATAGAGTTTATCGAGTGGGTTACACACTGTAACTATGCTCTAATTGTGGATAATGGAACATAATATCAGAGAATCTAAGCAATTATTGCTACCTCATAAGCCATCCTACTACCTTCTTCTCCTTTCTCATGAGATCCTAGCATACAATGGCTTATAAACAATCGACAAAATATATGAGATTTTCTAAATTCTAGATAATGCAGAAGATGTCAGAATAAAACGTAACATAAATCCGATGGGACCTGTATGACTGCAGAAATATACAATGCAGGCCTATAACATATTAGACCACCGCGTAGACCATAGCTTACTTGAGTCCTATAAGTTTTTGTTGTAGCACTGATAGTAAATATTATGTCAGGCAATTATAATTCCTTGCTGGTATCAGTCAGCCATAGCGATGATTTTAACCGTGACTTCACGTCGAATAAGCCACTACACTACCTACTACAATACTTCAAAATTTTATCTTAAAAAACGTGTTAAATTTGAGAAATATCATTTGAAGAGAGAACATTCTCTAAGAAGAAATGAAGTCACCATTGCTGAAATCATTTTTTTTGAGTGACCTGATACTGATTGTGCCATGGTATGCGGCAAGATATGCTGCGCGTATCTCCTATCTGTTTATTTCTATGAAGATTTTTCTATCCTGTTTTTTTTACAAAAATCCAGTTGTTGTTTACCTCTGACTAACTTCACAACGTTGAATATTAAACAATTAAGCAAAACATGTTAGACGATTTATAATTTTAAATAAAAAATTTAACAAAAAAACAAAAAAAAATACAAATTAAACACGATACGCTCAATACACTCGCAAATGATTCTCAATATGGTTTTTTTTTGATCTGAACCTTTCAATAATAAAAAGTTACAAATATCTGTTGAGCCAATATACCTACCAATCGTTTGAAATGAATGGAAAGAAAAGAAAAAAACGCGGCCCAGTTGCCCATCAAACGTACAAATAAAGTCAAACAAATCGCGCAATACTTGTTCGAATTACGTGGGTGAATAAAAAAATAATTTTTTTAAGATTTCAGTTTTTTTTTTTTTTGCTTTATTTGTTCTTATCATTTCAAATGGGAATATTAAAACAGAAAAAGTAAAAATTAAATTGCATATGAAGTTCGTTTTTTTGTTTTCTTAATAAAAAAAATATTAATCCTCCAACGGCAGCACTAAATAATCCTTGAAATGTATCGTTCTGACATCAAAATTAGCTGCCTTCCAAGAAAAAAATTTCAAAAATGAAATCTTTTACATTCGCATATAATAAGTAGTCTGGAGTCCATGATTTAAACCACAGCTCAGCATTTCTAACAAAACGAAATAACAAAAATAAATTCGATGACTTCCTCCTAATATTCTTCCGTGATTAATTCTGAGAGTAAACAAATCTATTGTTCGGAGTCGAAGTTAATAGATAAAATTAACACACCCAATACGGGTGGAAAGATAAGCTAGGTTGCGATCTTGACTACAGAATTGCAATGGCCAATTGTATAAGTAATGTATCATAGAGTCTATTAGTTCTGTCTAGAAGACAGTTAAGCGGCCGAACTGTAACCTCTAATAGGCAAAAGTATTTCTTCCGCGACTTTTCCTCAGCATCTCAGCTCAGACATCTCGAACAAAACGAAGTAAGAAGAAATAATCTGTTCTGGTGTTAATTCCTGCCAGTGGTTTTCTGTTATAAGCTCTGAGAGTAAATAGAATTGCCACGAAACGCTTCTCTAATCTATATTTTGGAGTCAACATTAAACTGTGCGTTCCACTACTCATGTATAAAATTAACACACCCAACATGGGTGGTATGAGAAACTAGGTTGCGATCTTGACTACAGAGTTGTAATGGCCAATTGTATAAGTAATGTATCGTAGAGTCTACTGGTGAAACTGGAACCTTTAATATGCAAAAGTATTTCTTCCGCGACTTTTCCTCAGCGGTTTTCCTGCAAAAACTTAAAGAGGCAATAAGACTTTAAACTGTAGGTCTTGTCACTCGTGGATGAAATTGACACACCCAGCATGGGTTTTGTGAGAAGCTAGGTTGTGATCTTGACTAAATGTAGGTAATTACGTAGATTTCTGGATACAGATTAATGACAAAACACTTCCTAACGAATTCATCTGCACGGAGTCAAAAAAATGGTTTCACAGAAAATGAAATAACGAACCCGCATAAAGGATGAACAGACATATCAAAGCCGACTTGGTTAAATACTTATATAGTTGGTCATAACTATCCTCCAGTCCAGATTACGACCTAGTTCCTCATACAACTTAGATTGTATGTGTTAATTTTATTCATGAATGGCAGGTTCTACAGTTTTAAGTCGACTTCGAATGAAAATTTTTGAGCAACTTTTCAAGGCAATTTTATTTAACTAACAGAGTTTTTACCAGAAATCTGCTAAGAGGAAGTCGCCGTAGAAATATTTTTTTATATTTTATTACGTTGAAGAATTGAAGACCTCTGAATCAAAGCATCTATGTTTTTATCATTTTGTTGCACGTGGAGACCTGATTAAAAGAATTTATTGACAGAAGGTGTCTAAGCAAAGCTGATTGCATGGAATTCACATCATCAAAAAACTAACGGAATGGCATAAAGATATCAGGGAGGAGATATAGTTGTATGATGGAATATGTATTATCGCTGTTACAACATGACCTTATAGAAACCAAGTAATCTATGCTCTATGTTGTGGTCTAATATGTTATTGGCCTGTATTGTATCTTTCTGCAGTCATACTGGTCCAGTTGTAGCCATGTAGTGTTTTACCCCCAGGTCTTCTGCATTGGCTAGGATTTTGAAAATCTCATATATTTTGCCGATTGTTTACAAGTCATTTTATGCAAGGTTCTCATGAGAAAGGAGAAAAAGGTAGAAGTGGCTCGATCAGTTTAAGGTATTTTTAAAAACAGGAAAGACTTCCTTTGAAACTGATAACTGACTCGTTAACGTCCAACACGTAAAAGCGTATAACACTCTCGATAGACTAGTTGGGTGAAAGTGGATTTGCGAAAATTATTTCTCAGAAGGCGCAACTGTTGGTTAGTTTCCAGTCTTGGAGCCGACCGCTCGAAAAGCCTTTTACACAAGTTTTTATGGCATAATCGGTTTCTAAGAAGTGAAAAAAATTATAAATTGTCAATCTGTAAAACGAATATGTGGCGTTAGTCTGAATCTCTACGCCAGCGTTTAAAGCAAACGTGTTTTTGGGTTGATTTGTAAAATGTTTAAACTTTTCCATCGAATTTTACATTTTGAGGCCTGTAAGGCCATTAAGTGACTGCTTGGCCTCTTCTGTAAATTAGCTCAGACATAACCAATGCGTTTTAACTGTTATAAACTATCGATGTTATCGATTGTTCTGTTTTTAATTAAAAGAAATTTCTTTTAATTACCCTGGAATTCATTTGAAATTTAGCACCCATAAGACAGTTTAGTTTTAATGTGAACATGAGAGAGAGAGAGAGAGAGAGAGAGAGAGAGAGAGAGACGAGAGGAAGATAGCCTGTTCGTAAATATGTAAATCAAGAAATTTCAAAAATTTGTTGTACACAGCAAATGTAAGAATATCCTCGATTATTTGTTTTAACATGTTAAGTTGCTGTAAATTTTTCCACTAACATAACAGCAAATTAAATTTTTATAGAAACACTATTTGAATAATTGTACCGATGTGTTTTTTCCTTCCTTAAAATCTCTAATCCTTCTCTCTCTCACTCTCTCTCTCTCTCTTTCACTTTCTTTCTCTCTTACTCCTGATGCAGTTTTATGTAAGACAAAACTAGAAACCTTTTTTTTTTTAAAACCGAATTGGATTTTATGGCAATAAAAAGAAAACCCAAAACGAGTGCCATTATTTAGGAAGTAGAGAGAGAGAGGCTCTGGGTTTAAATAAAAAACAAACTCATGCTGTGACTGGATTTTTATAGTTTCGATCTGCATTAAACATTTAGTATTTAATCTACAAAACAACAAAAACAATACCGAAATAAATAAATGTTGTTTCATACCATGTACAGTGAGGGACAAATATGCAACACTTCTTTTTTTCCAAATTAGAACTTTTTTATATGCTTTTAGGATAAAAGTACTTTTACTTTATAGTCGATCTGAAAGTAAATTGAAAGCTAAGCGCAGAATTGTTATAAACTCTCGTACGAAATTTATGTCCTGATGAAGCTTTAATCCTGGGAACAATCACTCTGTTGCCACAGAAACGTAAGCTCTCAGGGTAAAGAAACTGAAAAGGCATCGCTGACCAGAATATACGTTATTCAGTATGCAAACTGATAAGCAGGCTTAATAACCCACAGACTTCCTTCACCCTGCATTAAAACATTACTCATAATTATCTTGTATCGAAGGGCGTGCGAGAGCCTTCAATATCAATAAACATATCAAAATATACCATATATTTGGCACTCCAGTATAGAGAAGTTTCAGACAAAATAGAGTCGCATTCTATTCCCACTTACTTGGTTCTTTGAACATTACAACCATTTGGTTAGGATGACAACATATCTTCTCCCACCACCCATTTTGTGTGTGTTAATTTTATATTCTTATAACGTTGTTCATGGCAATTTTATTTACTCTCAGAGCTTTTACCAGAATTCTGCTGAGAGGCTATGTATTTCGTTTTCTTCGAGATGTCTGATCTGGAGATTGAACCACGGGGTCTCATCGCTTAAGCCAGCATACTACCTACTACTGCCTTTAGTGCTATTCAACGGGAGTCTATTGAAATGGGTATGACAGTAAATGAGGGGCGAAACGAAGTATATCTTGTCGACAAGTGTGGACCTGTGGCGTATTGGATCCTAGATTATGGCCGATAAGTATGCGTTCGATATAGTCAGTGGATTTGTTTATCTTGGCCTCGCCGTTACCACCAAAAATAATGTCAGTACGGAGATCAAGCGTAGGATCACTCTTGTCAACAGGTGCTTCTATGGCCTCAATGGGCAATTGATTGGAAGAGACCTCTCTCGTACCATAAAACTAATACTCTTCAAGATGCTCATCCTATCCGTATTTCTTTATGGCGCAGAAGCTCTATTAAGCACTGATGCTTCAGCCTAGAGAGTATTCGACAGAAAAGTTTTATGTTAGATCTTCCGTTCAGTGCGAGTTGACGATGATTTCCGCATCCAATCCATCACTGAGCTGTATGAGTTCATTATCTTTATGCAGCGTATTAACATCCAGCGGCTGCGCTAGCTCGGCTACATCGTTCGAATGGATATTGGTTGCGTAGATTTGACGAAGTCGCCGAAGGGGACTACCTTGTTTGCATTGGAAGAATCAAGTTGAGGAAGCACCTGTTCGTCGATTGGTGTTACCAACTGGCGCGCACGGAGTAGAAGCGCCTGGAAGGGTGTGCTAAAGTAAGCCGAAACTATCTCTCGTAAGGTTTCTTTGTAACACCGATAGTATTTATTCGATCGTAGAATTATAACTCCTGGCATGTCTCAGCCATCCGGGTAATTTTGTGAAGGTGTAGATTCCATAGTGGATTGGCTATATCCTGGAACACAGAGAAACCACCGAAGAGTAAGATCGGCAAATGATGCGGTGATACCTAGTATACATGGAAGCAGAAGAGAAGAACTATACAGGGAGTGGAGAAAAAACTTAATGCGGTCCAATTTTCAACACAAAACTTGTCAAAAGTACCAAACACAACATCTATTACGATATTTTTGCGAATACGGTGTTTGTACATAAAACATTTGGTCCATATGTACTCTCGTTACCATCTACTTTTTTTATACTTTACAATAAAATAAAAAGTATTTTTCGATAAAAGTACTTTTCGATAAAAGTACTTTTCAATAAAAGTACTTTTAATTGAAGTACTATTTAATTAAAGTACTTTTCAATGAAAGTATTTTGCAAGTAAAGAAAAATACTTTTCAATAAAAAGTACTTTTCAATAAAAAAATACTTTTCAATAAAAAGTACTTTTCAATAAAAAGTACTTTTCAATAAAAAGTACTTTTCAATAAAAGTACTTTTAATCATGTGCCTATTAATTATTATTTATTGCCTATAGGCAATAAATACCATTTCTGTATCTGTTTTTTCACATAAAATTTGTAAAGTTTAAAACATTTACACACTTTTGTTTCACACTGTATGTGTATAGTAAGCCTATTTGGGAATTTTTTTTATTTGTTTGATAATGGCTATGCATGCCAGCCTAGTAGTCAAACTTAATACTGTTAGTTTTTAGTTTTGCTACTAGACTTTATGTTGCCAAGTTGTTTTAAAAGCCAAATTTCTTAAAAAGCCAACATGTTTTCAAAAATTTTTTTTCTATTTTGTTTCCCTTTCATGCTCTTCCAAAAAAAGAAAGAAAAAAAAAGTAGAAAAACATACAAAAACAAAAAAAGCAAACACAAATAATTTCATTCATAGACTGTGTTATATGCTCATAAATGGTATGCATGCATGCATGCTTGCATGAGTGTCTGTATGTGTGTGTATTTGCATATACAGTTTCAGTTTTGCTTTGCTATGACAATGACTAGCTAGCTAGTACTACGGCTCGTATATGGTTTTGTTACTTTTAGCAACTTTTGTTCATACACACACAAACACACATATACACATACCTATACGAATATACAAACGTAGTATTTCATTCATGTGTTTGGTAATATTTCTACAATGTTTGTTAATGTGTTTGTTTGCTTGTATGTGGGTTGTTGGATTTTTAGCATGTCTTGTCTTATTCCATTGATTTCATTTTGTTAAGTATTTTTGTTGTTGTTTTTGTTGTTTTTTTTGCATACGACTTTCCTCTTTAAAAGTATTTAAAACAACCACGTTCATTCGTTTTTAAAGTTGTTTTCCTTCTTAGACAAGCGTACGTAGCAATAAAAATCAAAGTCTTGCCAAAATATCGACAAAAAC
>QOCX01004927.1:0-13722 GCA_005959815.1 Sarcophaga bullata | reverse complement strand
AAATGCTTTAATAGACATACTTATGCACATATTTGAATACAAAAATTAATTGGCATTGGATTTCCCGCTTCAGAACAAAAACCATAAAGCTTAAATTTAATATGTAACCCTATTGGGAAACTGAAATGTTTACAACGCTTAATGGCGTTGTTTTTACGCATACATAATTGGAAATTGCAACCCTTCAGTTAGGACTATGACCTAGCTTCCCATTCCAACCTACCTTTTCATATCGTTTTTGTATGAGTTGTGGGACTTACAGTTTAAAGCCAATGCCGTATGACAGATTTTTATCAATTTTTCATGGCAATTTGGTTCACTTTCAGAGCTTTTCCCAGAAATCTATTGAGAGACAGCATATCACGTTTTTTAGGAGATTTTTGAGCTGGGGTTTGATCCGTAGCCTCAGGTCTAATAAGCCAACACGCTACCTATTTCATCATTTCTTGTGTTTTATCTCTCTTCTGGTGTGAGTTAAGTTCATTGGTGATATCACACCAATACATGAATTACGAAATGTTTTTGAAAAGAAGAAGGTGCAGTTATGTTTAAACTTTTAATTTTCCATTATCTTACTTTCTTAATAGGTTGTTATAACCCTTTTGGCCAATATTACAATCTAACTTCTCACACTACCCATGTTATAGTTGTATTAGTTTGATCCATGAGTGGCTATACCTATTGTTTAACATCTGTCCACTACATTACAGAGGCTTTTATTGTCTTTTATGTTAGGTTAGGTTAGGTTAGGCTGAAGTGGTAGCTTTGATACCAAAACTCACTTGAGCATGAATAATGCCACGGCTAAGTTTAATCCCCGTACTAATCACATTCCACTGAACTTATAGAAGAAATTGGTCAGAGCTGCAGCTGCACACTAAAGACAAGACTCCCCTAAGCAGGATAGCTGATTGCATGTTTTATGAACGAGGCTACATCCTTGATATCAGTGGATTAGCATCCATTAACCTCCGTTAAGATGTCGGAGAACGGAGAGGCAAATAACCTAAATCTGCTCTTGCGAGAGATGGATAACAGTTTTCTCCTCCTACAGCAGACTCATAACCTCGACAATAGGTGATCGATGGGAGATGCAGTCTTTGCGTGTGTCTTCCCATAACGCAAAATCTTCTAAGCACAGCCACTGTGTTTAAGTAGTTGGCTGGTATATTTCCTTTCTGTCATAGGCAAACTGAGTATGGCAATGGAGTAAGATGCCTCATTAACCTAGGCGTTCCGAATAAATTGTTGCCTAATGAGTGAAAAGAATTGTCATTCATTTATTCAATCATAATTCTGTTTTGGCGTCAAGTGAGCGATGTGGCCCATAAAATTTGAATGAAGCAAATTAAGTAGAAAAGCCGTTACTGATAAAGCGTTAAAGAGTAAAGTTGACTGCAAAAAATTGTCAATCATTTATTCAATCATAATACTGTTGTTTCACATCAATCAAGTGAAATATCGCCCACAATTTACCGAAAGAATTGTTGCCTATTTAACCGATATATGTGGCTTACCTAATTAAATTGGCTAGGGTTTGGAAGTAGAGTACCTGCTTATTAGCCCTGAAGTATTCTATTGCCTTCCAATCAGTATATTTCTTTAGGTTGTTCTATCGCAAATAAGCGTTCCATAACATAGTCTACAGCTTTCCTCCATTTGTTTCCAAGAAAATATTTCTCTTTAAAGAAAACCTCTTTTGAAAACATTTACTTTCAATTAACGCCACTTAATACTGTTAATTTCATGGTAATTTCAATAATTGTTGTCTTACATTCTAATCATAATGAAATATTTTCGTGTAATCACTTTGCTTTCGCTTACCAACCAACATTTGCCTGTGAAAAATGATTATACAACTTAATGTTATCACTGATTATAGTGAGCCAACTACTTCCGCTTTCTATGCAACAACGCCGTAACATGAAACTTAACCTTGATAACAACAGCTGTGAACTTTAACCTTATAACATCTGATTTCAGAAGTAACATTAGGAAAATTATTTTTCCTGTTTGTTTTTGGGATTTTCCAATACGAAAACACTATCCATGACTGTAGGGCCTTTACGTTTGTTGAACAATTGCAGGTGGTACTATAGAAGAAGAATACAGTCAACATACAATAGCAGCTTGAAAATAATTGGCCAGCAACAAAGATTATATAACTTGGCATCATTGTTAGCAACAACAACAATATTGGCTGAGTAGCTTTAATTAGAAAGGAGAAGGAAAACTATTGATTAAAAGGAAATTGAATTTTGTGGCCTTTGAAACCAATTGAAGCTTACTTACTTACGCGAGTTTTTAAAATTATTTAAATTCTTAATGAAATTATTGTTTATTTAATAACAACAACCACAACTTATATACTTATATATGTATGTAGTAGTTATACTTCGGAAATAATAAAAAAAAAGGTAAACTTTCACCTGTGGTTTAGTTTAATGAAATTTAATTAATTATTTTTAATTAGAAACTAATTTTGCATTTGTAGCCTTTCAAATTCAATTCAATTTTATTCATTCATTTCATTATTTTCATGCAGAAGTCATGCAACTTGGTATGTTGTGTATGTATTTATGTGACTGTGTGTATTAGCTTTAACATTTTTGAAATGTTTTTTTTCATTTTTTTTCTTTTTCTCCTTTTTCTTCTTCTTCTATGTTGTTTTTTCTTCAATATGCCCGCATTATGTTTAGTCAGGTACCCTGAGAAAATCTAGGTGAATGGGTGAATAAATAAAAACAAACAAATGAAAAAAAAATGGAAAGGGAAAGGGAAATTGGAAAATTATACAAACGAAATATAATAACAGCACACATCGTAAAATCGAGCATTGAAGATAATAGTTTATAAGTTTTTCTCTCTTTCTCGCTCTCTCAATGATTTAAGAGAGAATCTTTGCTACTTTAAGTACAACAGTGAGTCAAAGATCTTGAGAGTCTTGCATACTAAAAAAAAACTTTGAACAGTTTTATGATCAGTTTTTCCCATAGGACTGTCATGTCTCTTGGCACATAGTTGAGTTAAATGTCGAAATAAATGATAATTCCAAAAGTAAACTATAAAGGCCACATATCAAGTTAGGCTTGGAATGCAACTTTTCTTTCTCTAGAACACTTTTTCTTGCGTCATTTAACGCAACATGCAGCATTAGTTCCTGTACGCAATGCTTTTGGATAGTTTTTAATCACTTTTTTTGCATATTTCGAGCGATGTCACAGCATACTCAGGTTTAAATGCTACAACATTTGTACATTATTCGAGTAATTCTGATATTTAAGAAACTCCCACACAAAAAAATTTAACACCTTTAAATCGTATAAAGCGCCATAGTCTAGAAGATAGTGTGTTTGATTATATTAAATGTGAAGCCACGCAACAAATCTAAGGTCAGACATCTTTAACAATATTTCTTACATAAACTGCTAAGAATAAATAAAAATAACCATCAAAAGTTTCTCAAAAATCTGTCGTTCAGAGCCGGCTATAAACTGTAGATTTCGCCACTCATCGATAACCTTAACATACAAAAAATAAGTGACCTGAGAAGCTACAGGTTGTAATCAGACAGAAGAATTATGTATGTGAACAGCAATGTCTTAAGAGCCTATTAACATCGCAATGCGTCAACATATTCTTTCCCAGCGATAACATGACTTTTTGGAAACCTCTCGTACAATTAAACCAAAATCGGCTGCAATATTTAGCTTGGAGCAACGTCTTGATGACATCACTTATCGTCCAGTTTATTATCTTCAACTGAAGGCAACAAAAAGTGGTTAACATACGGCTACAACACTTTGAATTGATGGTTAGTCCAGTGTCATGTAGGAAAAACATAACTTATTGACACCTCCGCACCAATCAATCTCTTTTTCTATATGCGCGGGCATTTCTACAATCACTTTTGGCTTAGCCGAACTCAATATTCAATCAAAATTTTGCTTGTTGAGAAACTTTTCATAACAATTTTATTTACTATCAGAGAGCGATTGTCAAAAGACTGTTGAGAGGAAGTTGCCGAAGAAAATTTTTTTCAAACTTTGTTTTGTTCGAGATGTCTGTACTAGAGCTTGAACCACATACTCACGCGTAATAAACCGAGATACTGTATATTAGCATATCTACATAACACATACATAATTGGGCCTTACAACCCTTCCGCCAGGATTACAGCCTAGCTCCTCACACCACTTATGTTGTGTGTGTTAATTTTATACATGAGTGGCGGGATCTACAGTTTAAAAGTCGACTCCGAACGACAGTTTTTTTTTTTTTTTTTTTTTGAGAAACTTTTCATGGCCGCCGAAGAAAATTTTTTTCATATTTCGCTTTTGATGGCTGACCGGGGATTCGAACCCTGGCTTTTTCTCCTAATAAGCCAACACACTACCTACTAGACTACGGCGACTTCATATCTATTGGCTTCTTTTCGTACTAATGCTTGAAAAGTAGACATGTTTGAATCACAAATTTTGTAGAACATTTTAACGAGTTTTACACGTTCTTTGGTTGTTTAAGGAACCATATTCGTAAATGCCAAGATTTTTATTAAAAAAAATTACATTTNATAAATGCCAAGATTTTTATTAAAAAAAATTACATTTCAAATGATAAAAATGGTCTTCATGGATAATGCCTGGCCTTATCATCAATATTAACAGCAACTATCATGCGGCATTAATGGCTATGAGATTCTAATTGATATACGTTTATAGCCAGGGGTATGAGAGTCGTTAATGACAATTTTTTAACGCTCTAATATGTCTTGTTATTTGACAGCTTTTATATAATAGAGAGTAACTTACATTTTTATTTTGAATTTGAAAAGCAATCTTTAAATCACAGTATAAAGTGAACAATATTTGAAATATTTTTCCCACAAAAATCAAGCATTATCCTATAGCACCTTAATTAAAATACAATCACTGTGTAATGTTTATAAATTTCTTTTCTCCCAGTGTATTTTAATGCTGTACAAGTGCATCAATAAAACGAAACGATAAAAAAAAGAAGAGGAATGAAATGAAATGAAATGAAAACGTTTTAAAATGGTTTTCGTATTGCATCTGTCGTGTTAAATAACTCGACATTATTAAACAGCCACTGGTATGTGAAACATGAACGCCCACATTTTGACGTGTCCCACATTTAAAACAATAAATTTGAAATTTAAATTTTATTGAAACAAAAATAACAACAAAAAACAAACGAAAATTTATTGCGAAAAAAAATTATTCAGTAGCACAATTAACCTAATTTTTATGACAAAAAAAATAAAAAAAAAAAATAAAACGAATGAAAAAAAATTGAAACATAAATTACGGAAATAATAAAAAAAAATAGAAAAACAAACAACAAATTTTGAATTTGATAAAATCTATGAAAGGCAGCATAAAATGGGCTGTCAAAGCTATAAATAAAATGTCACTTATTTTTAGTTTTTTTTTTTAAACAAAATGCTAGAAAAGTGCAATAAATTATGGAAAATGTTTATTATAATAGAGCGACAAATTTTTTTATTATTTTTTTTAAATTTTTTCAATTTGTATGACAATCGATATCCCATGTTTTCTAAACATAAGCTAAACTTTTAAGAAAAAAACTACAAACAAGCCTTGACCCACTTTCTGAATTGAAAATTAACGAACTATCGTACACATACCATCGTATTCAGTAATTATCTGAAAACAAAACCTCAGAAAGGATAACAAAGATGCTCTCAGGCAATTCCAGTGAAGAAACTCCATGGCACACTATGACTTCCATGAACATCTGCACGTACTGTATTGCTGTCGCAGTAAATGATGTTTGCTGTACATGTGTTGAAGTCATAGCAACGATAGAAAACCTTTTATGGCATTGCATAGACTTCGAACAGTTCAGGTATGATATTATAACAGACATAACTCATCTCAGAGGAGTGAACTATAATAAGTTATGGAGCCTAGGCAGGTCTGGAGTCAGGTCTCGAACAAAACAAAATATATACTTCGGCAACTTCCCCTCAACAGATTTATGGTAACAAATCCGGAGGTTAATAAAATTGCTATGAAAAGCTTCATAGATATCTGTCATCCTGAATCGAATTTAAACTGTAGGTTCCGCCACTCATGTGTAAAATTAACACACACAATATTAGAAAGATATTTGCTTTCGCAAGAAGAGATTTTTGAAAATCTTCTTTGTTAGTCGCCGTAGTCTACGTTTCAAATTCCAGGTCAGACATCCTTAACAAAACGAAATTTTTCTTCGGCGGCTTCCTTTCAACAGATTTCACAAAAAATTATCGTTCTGGGTCGACTTTAAATGTGGGGTCTCACCATTAAAAACTAATACACACAACATGAGTGATGTGGGAAGCTAGGTCGTGCCTAATAATGCCTTTAAATTGTTCACGCAGGATATCCAAAGTGCTATGAACTGTAAGGCAGACAGACCCATTCCATTTAAAACAAATATGATTCGAGACCACATTATTTAATTCACGCCAAAAGAAGTCAAAAATCATGGACATTCTTCTTGTTTTTCCAATAATTTCTTTAAATAACCAACTCCGTAGCATCTTTTTCAATTTAATAACAATGAACAGGTTTTTGTAGCTACCGGTGTGTGTAGACTTTTTTCTTTGACTGTATAGTGCTTGTCGCTGTTAATGATGGCCATCGCATTTGTTTAACCAAAATCTTGTGCATTATTCAGGATCAACTGGTCAGTGTAATTCGAAATGCTTTCTTCATTTTTCCGTCACACTTTTCGTTTACAAACTCTCTTTCTGCAGAAGGTTTTACTGTCGCTTACAGTAGACCTAGCGTCAATGGCACTACCAACTTCTTTCATCCTGTCGTAGTAATAATCCACAGTTCCAACACGGTTCTAGGTATTGAAAGGAGTCATCCGCAGTGTTGGTTTCGAAAAATCAAAATGAAAAAAAATAATAATTTTGAATCGATCGCACCAAGTATTTTACAAAACATCACTACAAAAATATTTCAAATGATTATCATGCCTATGCTGTTATCGATACTATAATTTGTATTCTAAAATGTTTAATAATTAAAAGCAACACACATATATTCAGTTGTACAATACACTACTAACAAGACACCTTTTTATCTACAAAAACTATACCTGCTATAACAATTAACGTTTTTCAGTTGAAACTCCCAATGACAGGGTATCACTATACAAATATTGTTTGTTTTTTGGACTACAAAAAAAAATTGTTTTTATTTTTAATGTTTATTGTTTACCCTTCTTTTCTATTTAATTTGGTTGTGTATGGAGGGTACTTGTGAACACTGGATTGTTTAGGTTTGACAGTGCGTTTGGCTGAATATATTTAATGGGCATAACACACAGAGGGCAGACAGACCTAACATACATAAACACCTAATGCTTACAGCTTATATTGTTTGAGTATTGTACACATTTTGAATTTTAATAAAGTTATTATTACAAGTACATACATATGTACGTACCTACTCGCATCTGTATTATACAAAAAAAAAGAAAGTAACACACGTGCCCCACAATTGTGTTGTGTTGTTTGTTTTGTTGACGGCATTATATGTCGTTGTAATCATTTGTTTTTCTTTTTTTGTGTTTAAAGCTGTTGTTGTTAGTTGTTTTTAATATGTTCGTATAGATAATATGTACACGATACATACATATCTGTATACGATATGATATATTTTCGTGAAGTTATTGTCTCTTGTTGTAAGCAAAAGAGTTGTGATACAAATTTTAACTATCACTGCCTCAATGAATAAGCGTATGGTATGCGTATGGTATGAGTATGGTATGGGTATGGTATGGGTATGGTATGGGTATGGTATGGTATGATGGATGGCTGGTTGGATGGTTCGTTAAATTTGAGAATGTTTTTTGAAATTATTTGTGAGTGGTTGTAAAAGCATTTCACTCTACCATTCATACACCATATTCGTGAAATATTTCGGTGTCAGTCAGTTACCCATTTAAAGTTTGAAGCCTTTATGGAAAAGAGAAGAACGATATTCCATCATTTCATTCATATTTTTGCTCTTCACTGTCATACTATAAACCTCGTATAGATGTGTAATAAACTGATGAGATGCGGGCTTATTTGTTTGTACAATCTCCAACTGCCATGTATGTATATACGTATATATATGTGTGTATGAGTAAAGGTAGTAGCTGTGAAGTCTAGGAAATTGTTGCCATATACTACTGGAGTGTGTGTAGGTGCCAGTGTTAAGGCATGAACATGATTTTAAGCCTGCAGGCTTACACGCAGCTATAAACATACATACCACCATGCATATCTATGGATCTATGTATGTATGTATGCTTGTATATATAAAACAAGTTGACAATGTTTTGTTAAAGTAACATGGCAAGCAGCTTAATGGTANAAGTAACATGGCAAGCAGCTTAATGGTAACATGACATGTTAGAATAATATTGGAACGAAATAAGAAAAAAAAAAACAACAAAAGAAAAAACAAAACAGAAAAATAACAAAACATAGGAAATTTAAAAAAGAAATCAAAAAATCTTAAATAGACTAAGCAATGCATGAAGCAAACAATTTAAAAAAATATGATGGTCATCTGGCTATGATTCACATAACCGCTGATCCAATTTCAACTAGACAGACAATGAAAAAAAATCGCTTAGAACCATCGATTACTAATTCTGTATCCCCTTTGTTTTATTTACAGATGTTTACCTATCTTTCTCTGCTGACAGTATTGTTGGCATGCTACACGCAAGCCATACAAGTCAAACCCTCCTATGGACCACCGCCACCACAACGTCAGCCACATCGTGAATATGGTGTACCCCAGCAAATGCCTTTCCGTGAATATGGACCACCTGCTCTGAAATATGGACCACCAAAATTGAATTTCATTGGAGGCAGCTCTTCGTCGGGCCTACACGAGCAGATTAAAACTTATTATGGGGCCCCAAAACCATTTTATGGACCACCCCATAAGCCTCAACAGCAATATGGACCACCACCTAAGCCTCAACAACAATATGGACCACCACCACAGCCAGCACCTCAGTATGGGCCACCTCCTAAGCCGGCTGCTACATATGGACCACCACCACAAAAATTCCAACATCGTCCTGCAGCTTCCTATGGGCCACCAAAGCCTCAATATGGACCACCTCCACTACCACCACCACCACAGTCGTTGCCACTATACCAACCAGCCCAACAATTTAAGCCACAACATCAACCATCAACTTCTTATGGACCACCACCCTCTGGACTTTAAGATATACCACCCAACCGGTTTACCAAACTATGGCCCACCACCATTGCCTAATTTCAATGGTGCACCAGAGACTACAATTATTGTAACCGGCAGCCAAAATTCCCAAAGCCAAAGCCAGCATCATCATCAGAGTCATCAGCAGCAACAGCAACAGCAACAAGTTCAAATACAAGTTGATGCTTCAGGTCATACTCACTCCGTAGTAGGTTCACAAGCCCCATTCCATACAGCCTGTGATGGTTGGAAACCTATCCCTGCTCCTGTTGGCGCTTATGTTGAAAACAACCACATCGACACGCAATCTGGTTACAGTCAAGTGGCACAAGGTTCAGCTCATGCTTCAGCAGCTTCCTCTTTCTCGAATACTCAATACAGTAACGGTATTAGCACTGGCATTGGCGGCACTGCATCAGGAACGACTGTTTTGGTTAGTGGTAGTTCTGGCTCTGGCGGCAACAGTATTGTTAATGGCATATCTGACGAACAATTGGTTGCCCTTGCTCTACAGGCTGGCGACAATGGCGAACAAAAGCTTCAACAAGAAGTATTACCTTCCACTGCACCAGCTGGTGATTTTAATCAACACGGTTTGAACTCCATTGACGCTGAAGCTTTACAGGTAAGTATTGAAACGTTTTGTTTCAAAACCTCCAAATAAATACGATGTTTTTTTATTTCTCCAAAACTGTAGCTTTCTCTTGGATCCTCTGATGATTCGTACAGCAAGCCACCGGTAGACTCTTATGCTCCAGGTTCTAAATACTCGCATAAATTTGGTCAGCAATCTAGCTCACACAGCAGCTTCGGTATTACTGGACCTGGCGGTAACTTTGGTAACTATGGACCACCACCACCACCTCCAAATGGCAATTATGGACCTCCACCACCACCTCCCAGTGGTAATTATGGACCACCACCACCACCTCCTAATGGTAATTTCGGACTTCCTCCTCCACCCCCACCAACTGGAAATTATGGCCCTCCACCAGTAAATGGTGCTGCCGCCTTTGTACATCATCATGCTCAATCTGGTTTAGGCATTCAATATGGCAAGCAATCTGGAAATTTGGGTTCTTTCTCAGCTCACGGCGGTGCACAACCCAGCAAACCAGTAGCCTTTAGACCACCTGTACCTCAGGGTCTGTTTGAAAGTATTGGTGCCACGGTAACACTTTAGATAAGTTTGGTGTCAAACCACAAATACAAGCTCCAACTTATATACCACCAGCTGCCAATGAAATTCCACAAACTGGCCCCGGCAATCTGAATATCGAATATGGTGTACCGCAACAACAACAGCAACAGCAACATCAAGTGCCACTCAATATTATTGAACAACAATTGCCACAACAGCCTCTCTCAAATTTATGGTACATATTGCCAGCACAGCAGAGCAACCACACAACAACAACAACAGAAGCCCATAGTTTCCAACAAGAATTTGCTAATGCTCATGCCGAATATGGTGTACCCCCACCACCACCACCACAAGGACAAGGACAAGGGCAATTTTTGCCACCACCACCACCTGCTCAGTTGCAACAACAATACTTGCCTCCCACAGGACCTCAGCAACAGCAATTTAACAGCGGTGCCTCTTATTCCTCTAGCGCAGCAGCTACTTTCGATAGCACAGCCTATGCTGCCAGTCAATACAGTCACGATGTAATTCATTCTCAAGCTTTACCGCTACAACAGGAACAACCACGTTTCCATGATTGTGGTCATGGCCCGAACTTGGTGGGCGCTGGTGGTTTTAATTATCAGCAACAGCAGCAACAACAACAGCACCAGTATAGCAGTGGTGCTAGTACCTCTATTGCCCAAAGCATACCCGTAGCCGAGCAACATACACAATTTGTAAGCGGACCAGGCAACAGTTATGGACCTCCTGCATCGGGTGGCAATGAAATTGATCATATTGGCTATGCCTCGCAAAAATCACAAGTCACTGCTTTCCCAGACGGTACCAGTCCCGAAGGATTACCTGGTTTGGATGGCCTAAATGTCCTCTCAGCACAAAAATCCGAAGCCATACATTTTAGTTCGCAACAACAAAGTCACAATGCCAATACATATCAAGTGCAATATGGTGGCAATGGCGAGGAAACTGCCAATCATGAGGAAATCTTATCCGCGGGTTTATTGCAAACCATTCTCAATGCTGTGGAACAGCCCCAACAACAACATCAACCGCTTACCAGCCACCATAGCCGAGCCGTTCTGGATATTGTCTGACATTGATATAAACGATGAACCCATTGAGGCTGAAGATGAAGATGAGCCTGGTGTAGCCCCACAAGAATCCAAAAATGTAGAGGTTAAAGTGAAACCAAATGATGAGAAATCAGTTGAAACAGCAGCCGATGTTAAGGAAATCAAACCGATTGTCGTTAAAGAGGAAAACGAAGCAAAACATTAACTCATAGGCCAGTGAAGTGATAAAGAGAAACTAACAAGTGGGCTTTAACGTGAGCCCTACTCAGTCATTATTTACTTTTAATCTTGTAGTCTTAACCATGTTTGATTATTTATTTTCATAACACCCCCCTTTACTTTGTAATTTAAGTCTTTATTATAAATTATTTATAAATTTTCATTCATAATTTTATTTATTTTTTTCGTCCCCCCCCCCTCCTACCATTTGATTTTCATAACATTTAAGTCACAAAAACAGTTTCTATGTTGCGAAATATTTTTTTTTTAGTTTTTTTCACATTCAAAAAGAAGAATAAGCCAACAATTGTTGTGGGCTTTATTCTGTTTGAAAGTTGCCATAAAACATAACGAATCTAGAAAAAAAAAAACAATTATTCTCCCTTTTAAGCATATTTTACGCTTTTATTATTCGTGTAAACATAAAGAGTTTACATATGACGAAATACTAGCGATAAATTGACAAACACCCGTCCATCCATTCTTGCATTTATTTTTAAGGGAAATTTTGTAAAATATGAAGAAAGAAACTTAATCGTAATCATACTCAACTTTGTATTGTAAATTAATAATTTATTGAAAATAAATTTTAATATTAACAGAGGTGCATGCATTTATTTCTTAATATACAGGATCCACACAACCTATCTTCTCATGCCACTTATGTTGTGGTTAATTTTGTGCAAGAGTCGACTCCGAACGACAGATTTTTGAGAAACCTCTCACATGCAAATATTAAAATATTGGAGATGCCTGACCTGCTGTAGAACAGTGGCCTCACATCAAAACATTACCTATTAGACTTCGGCGACTTCATTCATATTGTTACGGAAATGGAAATGGTGTAACTTCGTTTAACATTCAAATGTTAAACAAAGCTACAAAAACAAAAACAACGGACTTGTTTGCCTGATCGACAAATACAGAAGAATAAAACAACACATCAGTACAACGAAAAAGGGATAAGCAAATAAACAACAAACAACAACAACAGCAGGGACAAGCGTAAACAACCTACACTAACAACAAGCATGGAAACATGTATGTAAACATGTTGCTTACATTCATAGAATTTTCTGAAGGCAGAAGACTAGAACCTTCCGCCTACGAGAACATTCATCAGACTGTTTAACGTCGTGATATAAAAGGCAAAGGAAAGCATGAAGGATCGGAGTAGAAGTTCAGTCAGTCTTGTGTGAAGACGAGTTGCGTTGTGAAGTAAACAAATCGTGGTTTGAAGATCTCCGTTACAAAAGATCTACAGAACAATTGTGCCGTAATTTTATTGTTTATCGCAAAGGGCGTAAACAAAGGCATAACAATAAAAACAATTGTTGTTGTTAGAATCAAGTTCTGAACAGTGGAACACAAAAGTTGTGTGAATAATAAAGAACTTAATTAAATTAAACACAAATTTATTTTTATTTCTATTTGCAATCTACGAGCTCATACTTCAACGTTTTTAAAAGGTAAAAAACGTAACAATATGCTACATTTGCAAAACTCAATGAGTTCTCGATGAGTTATTTAAGGCAAATTGATTTTTATATGAACTCGTACAAGATTTTTTTTAAATCAATACAAATATCGTTTAATTTTGGAAATTTTTCCAATCGCTCAACAATTTTTTACAAAAATTACTCAATTCGGTTAAGAGAAGCTTATGTTTCTGTAGAGTATCAGTTTTATTTCATATTTGATTTGTCATTTATTTAACGCACGGTTTTCTTCTAACGGAAATGGACCATACAACAAACGAAGGACAAAGAAAAATAATTAAAACTTTTCGGGATATCGTAATCGATTTGCTGTACACAGAATCGACAAGACAGTAAAGAATTTCGAAGAGAGAATGAAACTGCAGAAAGTGTCATAAATAATCTGAACTTGTCAATGCCAGCAATTGATCCTAACTTCCAGCTCAATGTGTAGTATTTGCCATTTAGACTAACACCTCCATGTAAAGTGTAACACGAGCAACAAATAAAGCTAAACACTCACAACACCTTAGATA
>QOCX01004926.1:3308-13725 GCA_005959815.1 Sarcophaga bullata | reverse complement strand
AATAAGCAAAATTGCCATATTTTGGGCACTTTATTCGAATTTCAAACACATTTTTCATTCAGAAATCTATACTGGTGTCGATGTCTATACGTTCAGTCAAGATTATGACCTCTTATGTTGTGTGCGTTAATTTTATCCATGAGTGGCGGCATGTATATTCTACAGTTAACACCGAATGACAGATTTTTGAGAAACTTTTCATGGCTAATTTTACTTGCACTCTGCAGTTTTTGCTATAAATCTGCTGAGAGAAAGTCTCCGCTGATTTATTTTTTTTATTTCGTTTCGTTCAAGATGTCTGACGTGGGTTTTGAACCGTAATCGAAGTTAATAAACTACCTACTAAACTAAGGTGGTTCCAAATACATCATGTCGAGTTCTATAAGCACAGGTTAAAATCTAAGATTATCAAAGACTGCTCTGTTAACATAATTCTTAACATGATTTAAAGTCCTTCATTTACAGTTTATTTATACGAACTCCCTCTTTCCTAAGTAATACTTTCCACTCCGTTTACTCAGTTGATGTGTTTAATCTTTATGATTATAAAAATCGTGACATTTTGAATTATTTTCTTTCATTTCATTCATATCTTGAAAATCTTTTTATTTTTTAAATTTTTTTTCTCAGGAAATATATTTATACGTTAAATGATTATTATCTAATTGTAAAATTCACTTTTTTCCCCGCATCCCTTCTGTCACATTTTTTAAATTTTTATGACTTTCTTCTTTGGCAATATAAAAATTCTATCTTCCATTTGTTTTATGACACACAACACACGAGCCATATATATTATATGTTGATATGTATGTGTTTATATAGGGAATAGTGATAGGAGCGTAATGAAAAAAAAAATTATTTTCTATAGTATCGCGTATGAATGCCAGCCACATCCTTTATTTGTTGTTCTTTCAAATATTTTTATGACTGTCATAAAATAAGGCGTGGAAATGCAAGGAGTTGGAACCACAACAAAAAAAAAATGCGGGAAACCGCAAAACAGAAAACATAATAATTTGTAAAGACAAGTGGATGCATGGAACGGAAAATCAAAAGAAAGTTTAGTAGATACGCAGTTATTGTTTCTGTTTCTGGGCTTTAATTTGTAGAAATTGTTTTCTTTTCTGCTTATCACGCATTCGAAATTTTTTATATAGAAATTCAAGAAGATATTCTTTACTCTCCCATTTCTATTGTACTGTATACTGTGTTGCATGATGAAAAACAAAAAATTCTTCCATAATACTTGACATATTTCATGAATTTATTGCTTAAAGCGCTTCTATTTTGCAATACTTCCTTCATTGTGTTTTTTATTTTGCAAGACAACGACAATGGACTTTAAAGCTTGGGTAAAATAAATATAAAATAAAAAAAGTTTGAAATATCAAGGATATTGTAGTTGTGCTCATCCTTCCTCATTGGAGACATCTATACTGCCTTTCTCTCAAAGGCTATAAATCAAGACGAAGGAATTGCAGAAGTAAGAGATCTTAGAAAGCGAATTGCTTTAAGAACTTTTGCTAATGTGTTGACATCATATTAAAGGAAATTTTATAATAAAAACGAATAGTTTTTAAAATTTCATTGTACATTCATAATTGGTCCTTCCAGCCCCTAGTCAGAATTATGACGTATTCTTCGTCACACATCTCTATATTGTGTGTGTTAATTTTATCCACAAGTGGCGGAGCTACAGTTGTAAAGTCGATTTCGAAAGCAGATTTTTTGAGAAACTGTTTCATGGCAATTTTATTTATTCTCAGGAAATATGCCAGAAACTGCTGAGAGCAAAATTGCCGCTAACGGGCGTATTTAGTGCAAAAAAGCTCCTTGGTATTGAACAAATACTCGTTGCCATTGCATATACTCATTGAAGTTTCTCTGCAAGTTTATGCTTGTAATGCTACTCCAGCAGCCTAAAAATATTATTTTTTCCTATAATTGTTCAGAAATTTTTTTTTTAAACAATTTCACAGTTACCTTTTGGAAAAGTTTTACATGCCACAAAGTGCCTGTTTAGTCTGTTTAGCCGCTTTAGTTTGTCTTGCGTTACAATTAATTTAAATTTTCCAAACAAAAAACAAACTATGGCAACAAATAGTTACAGAAAGCTTGACGCATGTAAAGCATAGCAATTGACGAAAAACCTGAACATCGTGTAAATCCTTTCCATATACACATGCTTACTTCATCACGTAGTTATCTCAGGTACTTTTAACCAGACTGAATTGTTACCAACATTTGTAATAATAAGAACAACAACTAAAAAAGTTTATTTCGCACTTGAACACATAGCATACTCTTCTTACGCTTCAAAACATTGTTAAAGTTATTCTTGTTTCTATGCGCTACACAACCATATGCTTTGTAGGAGTATTTTGTTAACGATTGTGTTTGCAATGGATTTTAAATGAAAACAGTTTGAGAGACAGTATGCTGTCTCTCCGGTTGAAAACCCCACATCAGATATCTCGATCGAATCGAGGTATGAAGGATATTTCTTCGGGGACATGCTCTCATCAGATGTCTGACACAAACTCTGGGAGTAAATAAAAATTGCCATGAAAAATTCCAAAATAGTCTGTAGTTCGGAGTCGAATTTAAATTGAAGCTCCCGCCACTTATGAATAAAATTGACACACTCAACACAAGTGGTGTAACTATGACTGAAGGGTTGTAATGATCAATTATGTGCGTACGTATGTATGCATCGAGCGTTATCAAGCCCATCATCACACAACCTGCTACAGTAGACAAACTACGTCTTTAGCTGGAAAAAAACTCGATGATCTAGTGACACAAATCAAGAAATGAATAAGAAGATCCTGACGATACTTTCTGATCCAAAAAAAAATGTTAATGTACCATGTGATAAGGTATATCATAATGTCGTCATATATCATCGAACCTTCTTATTTAATTCATCTGTGTTGCGTTGAACATAGTCATGCAATACAAAGAATTCTAACACATTTACAAATTCCATTCCACTCTATTCCACATCATTCTTTAACATTTTCCAAGTAGAGTTTGTAATTTAAAAAATAATTAAAAGTTTTTCGTGGTTTTTCTTTACTATACAGTACCTCCAGTATCTAAACGCGTGCACACACACATACAAAGACTTGCTCGTATCGCATTCATCAGTCAGGCATGTAAAGAAAATTAAAAAAAAATAAATAAAAAAAAATAAAAAACAAAATGAAAGAAAATGTAGAAAAACTATTTAAAAAGTTTTTTTTTTCTTTTTTTTTTTTTTTTGTATAAAAATTATACTGAAAATTATATGAAAATACGAATATGTATGTATGTATGTATGTATGGATAGGAGGAGCACAAGGCTAATGGGACAAGTTTAATAAATCTGATAAAAATTCCATCAAAGTTTTGTTTGAAAGTGGTAAGTCTGAATTTTCAGTGAAATCTCTGTAATCTCTTAGCGTTGCGGCATGGGCATGGGCACGGCCATGGTTAACGAGGTTAAGGATGGTGTTCATAGAAGAAGTTGGATGTAATCGTTTGGACAAAATTGAACAGATTGAAATGAAAATTGAAATGCAGTCGCAAACATATGCGTTTTTATGTGTGCTGTTATCCTATCTCTGTTAATATGTACTCTACAAAGAGAAGCTACTACTCATAGAAGGACCGCCATTTGTGAATTAAAGAAAGATAAGCTTGAAAATGTGGGGTATGCCAGCGATAATATTTTTCCAAGTTTCTTATTTCCATTTATGCAAGAAAAATTAACGCAATTCCAAGATTTTAGAAATGCTAAAACTTTACACTTCCATTCTATTCAAGCATTGCATACATAATTGATCATTACAACTCTTCAGTCAGGATTACGACCTGATTTCTCACACGAGTTTTATTGTGAGTGTTAATTTTATACCTAACCAGAGCAAGACCTACAGTTTAAAGTCGATTCTGCATGACAGATTTTTGAAAAACTTTTTCATGGGAATCTTATTTCCTCGAAGAGTTTTTCTTAGAAATCTGCTGAGAGGAAGTTGTCGGAGAAATGATCATATTTATTGGATTTTGATCACACTACCTACCAGACTACGCCGACTGTACATACATAAATAGTTGATAAAAAATAATACAAATATTTTGGCCAATAACCATCAAATATAATCGTATAGTCTTGCGAATAAATTGGTAAATAATAAACCAAAATGGTCAATAATGAAACAGCAACAATCCAGCTTGAAATTAGAAAAACAAAATATGGATCGATATGCAACACTTCTAGGCAAACTAACTGAGAGACAAAGGTTACCAGATATGAACAATATCAACCCGTAATAGCTTAAATATAACACACCCTATTAGGCATCACACTCTCCCATTTTGAAAAAAGCATAGTGAATACGCTCTACAATTCGCTCTACTAAAGTCAAACTGATCAACGCTTTTGCACTCGTTTCAAAACAGTATACCAATAAAATCTGTAATGCCAATGAAGTCGTCATAATCTAATAGATAGTGTATTGGCTTCTTAGACAAGAGTCCATGGTTCAAACTCCATCTCAAGCATCTTTAACAAAATATGAAAAAAAATTTTCTTTTGGCAGCTTGCCCTCAGCAGTCTTCTGGCAATAATTCTGAGAGTAAAATAAAATAGTCATCAGGAGCTTCTCAAAGCATAAATAAAATAAACACAAGCCATATGGGTGGTGTAAAAAGCTAAATGGTAATCCTGGCTAAAGGGTTTTAAAGACTAATTGAGTAAAGCGTTTCCTGACGATCACAGCCTGTAAAGTCAAAAAAGTTCAAAACTTTTAAAGTATTGGAAAAACTTAGTAAAAGATGTCTTAAGAATAACTATTCGAAACTGACCACAAAAATTTAAAAATAAAAGAGGATGATGAAGAAATTGTAAATTTTTTAATGCTAATTTGTCCAAGTTTCCTTAACGCATTACGAACTTCAAAAGAGCTGAACTCTTTTTTTTTCGCGTGGGTGTCGAGCAATTCAAGTGGCCTTCAAATGCTCAATTGTCTATAGTTTGTCGATAAAACATTTTTCTTTAACCCCGACACACAGGAAACAGGCTAACGATGTCAAATCACAGCTTCTTGTCGCACAATTTACATAATCATTTCGGCTAATTGAATGGCCATCATACGTTTGATGCAAAAAATCAATTGCAGTATGAAATGCGCAACAATTTGCACTACCTTATTGAAGTCAAACATTGTTCACATCAATACCAAGAAGATCGGGTACAAACAAATCGGTTATCATGGTGCGATAGATATCTTCCTTTGACAGTAATGATTGCACCGCCCTCCATTTCACAGTAAATGGTGGGCAAATGATGCCTCCGCTCCACAAGCTGCACCAAACTCACTCGTAATGGGTTCATTGGCTTCTGTAAGACCACATGTGGGGTTTCTGAGCCCCTATTATGGCGATTTTGCTTATTAACGTATCCACCAATATGAAACTGAACTTCATCCGAAAAGATATTATCGTGCAGTTTCTCGTTGGCTCAATAAATTCCAAAATTTCTCATGCGTAAATCAATTAATTACGTTCAGTGGAGATAATATACTGAATTTTGTGACAGGATAGAATGACATAAGTATTGCCAGAATCGAAAATACCTATCAAGAAAGTGATGATTATTGCCAACCAATCTGCCACATCAGACTAAACTAACCTTACGCAATAGCTAAGGTGCTGTATTGTATAATGATACGAGTGATAAGTTTTTTTTCCTTTAAATTGATGTCATCTTTAAATATCGAAATCTGTTTCATTATAAATCTTTTATGCAACAACAAATTCAAACAATAATAATAAGTGATAATGTTGGTAATAATGATAAGTCACCATACAGTTGATGTGGAAAAAGGATGTCAGTGAGAAAAATGAGAAAAAAGGCATATGACGGTTGTAATTTGTATGTCTATACACATGTATTGTAATCGATGATTGATGGATGATGATGATGATGATTTGGTGTGCGGGTGTATACATGTGATTATATTGTTAGTATAATTTCAAGGTATTCTCGTGAGTGCCCGAGAATAGGGTCATATTTTTATAAAGATTTTTCTTCTTTTTTTTCTTATTTTCTACCCCATTTTACCATACAAGACATACCCACTTGGTTTAAGTTTAAAACCATTTGCAATGGTTTCTGTGGAAATAGTGTTGAAAATATAATCACACACACATGCATATACATTCATGCACAAAAAGTCAGGAACTTATATTATTAAAAAAAGAAGAGAATACAACTGACATATATCCATCCACCAAAGGCCCATTTTAGCCATTTCTTTATACACACAACTTTCAACACGTTTGCTAATAAACGAGTGAAAAAGAGACGAACAAACAATCGAGGGGAAATTAAAATAAAACAACAAACATGTAAATAAAATTTTAAACCATTAAATTGTTTAACTTCCTTTAAAAGTTTATGGTTTCCTTTCTTAAATTTATTTTTATTGTTTTTCTTTTTAGGATTTTATTTTCGGATTCATGATGTCTTTGTTTTGTCTTTGTCTTTGCCTGGCAAATAAGTGTCGGTGTTAATACGAGACTGATACTTAAATCCTAAAAAACGTAACGAATAAATAAATTATAAAATTTTTATTCAAATGGCCTAGAACTTATCGCCACCTGCCACATAATTGTTTCATGTAAATAATGTGTATACATATATGAAGGAATTTCTTACGTTACGTTTCGACATTTTTGCAATATTTGGCAAATATTTATTGCTTTTCTTTTCTTTCTTTTCTTTCATTTTGTTTTTATTTTTAACCTCAAGTGTTAAAAGAATCTTTAAGAAGAGCTTTTAACAAATCTAAAGGATTTTCATTTTCAACTTATGAATTCCAGATAAATTCTTGAGATAATTTATAAAAAAAAAACAAAAAAATAATAAAAAAACAAAAGTAAGAACCACTTTCACCACTTCACTTTGTTGAAGCATAAAATGAAATTGATGTGCGGTAATCTTCACAATAATGTTGGTTTGGCTTTAAAAATATTTTGAATTTAAATTGAAAGAGAAATTGAAATTTTTTGTTAAGTTTAATAAAGAAAATTTGAATTAAGTGCAATGGCTAGGGGAAGGGTAATGATCCTAGTTGTGCCACTATGACCAATACATTCATGCATACACACATAATTGGTCACTACAACCCTTTAATCAGGATTATGACCTAGTTTCTCATACCACTTGTGTTGCGTGCGTGTTAATTTTTATACATGAGTGTTGGGACCTACAGTTTCAGTTCGACTCCGAACAAGAAATTTTTTGTGAATGTTTTCTTGGCAATTTTTATTTACTCCCAGAGTTTTTGTTAGAAAAAGAAATATTTTTTCAGAATTCAATTCGTTAAAGATGTCTGACCTAAGGTTTGAACCGTGGACTCCTATCCAGGCTATCCTAGGCTACGTCTACTTTATAACTTAGATCTCTGCTGTCAGAAATTAATGAAATTGAGATAAATTTGTTGAAATTAGTAAAGATACTAACAGTAAAGATATTGTGTTTCCTCTTGATAACTGAGAAACACACACATCACTGATATGCCGGAAGAAGTATTAGATTGCGGCAACTCTTTAGCTTTTTTGGAAACGATACATGTTATCGTCTAACCTCTATTCCAGGCTTTCAATATATCTCCGGTAATACTTTATCCTTTGAAATAACGCTCTTCACACTCTTCTTTATTCCCTTGATGCTGAGGACACCTCAACAGCAGTTGACGATTGAAACGACGAGTAGATTGTTCTCCTATGAAGCTCATTTTCATCTGGATGCCTTTGTGAATATCAAATTTAAGGTTCAGAACATTTTCAAGCAATTTATGAGAAACAAATGCATCCACAGCTAGTAACAATCAGCTTCAGTCAGTCAGTTGGTCAGGCAATGTGATTGCACCTTACAATTTGGAGATAAAGCCGAAATTGCAGTGACTGTGAATGACATTTGTTACAGAAATCTAATGACACAGTGCTTGTAGCCACAATTGGATGGCATGGAGCTGGACGACAATAGGTTTTAGCAAGACTGCCTCATCTGCCACACTGCATTAGCAATAATCGATTTATTGTTGCAAAAATTTCTAGAATATATTTCTCTTCAAGGAATTTTGATAATGCTAATTCAAAATTATTCTAAATTAAAATTAAAATTTGAAATATATTACGTATACGAAACATATTACGTGTAGTTGAGTAGATACCCTGAAAAGTATGCAATAAGAAATCTTTGATTTTGTTTAATAAGAAAGTAGTGGAATTAAGCATCACTCATACGTCACATATGTAGTTGCCGTTATGAATTTTACATATTAAATATGAGCATAATATAGTAAACATAATGGGCTTTAAGAATGCAATCATAACAAAAACGATTTGATATTTTGCCAAATTCATGGTTTGTGATGTGAAGTACAATTGTTCCAGTTAGAAATGGAAAATTACTTCATTCTTTGGCTAGGCTCACAGCCCCTCATTCAATCGCACTCATTTTCTGTACTTTTTCGAATGTATAGGATCGTATCTCTGTTGACCTTCAAATGTTAAACTGTCTCTGATTTGTCGACATAGCGCTTTTCTTCAACAGCACCTTACAGAATATAGTCTAACGGTGTCAAATTGTAGCTTTTTGGCAGCCAATTGACTTCACCATTTCAGCTAATTAAATGGCCATCAAACGTTGGATACAATAAATCAATTGTGGTATAAGATTTTAAGCAAGTTGAACCATTCTGTTGAAACCAAACATCGTTCACATCGATACCATGAGCAGCGGGTACAAAACAAATCTTTTATCATTTTATTTTATTTATTTTACCATAGGTGTCTCCATTCACCGTAATGGATGCGCTGATCTCATTTCCAAAGAATTATAAGCCAATAATGCGCCTGCTTCACAAGCCGCACCAACTAGGCATTTGTAATGGGTGTTTTCTAACCCCTAATACTGCAATTTCTCCAACTAACGTATCCACCAAGATGAAAATGAGCTTCAACCGAAAAGATGATCATCGTATAGGTTCTCGTTGGCCCAATAAAACCCAACGTTGCTCAAACGTAAATCTATTCATGACGTTCAGTGGAGGAAATATGCTGAATTTTGTGAGCGAATAGAATGTCAAATTGGTAATAAACCGATAGATGACCCACCCTATATAAGAGAAAAAATAAAGTTTCCATGCAAAGAGAGGCAAATGGTTTCGAAACCTAGGAAAACAAGATAGTTAAACACATAATCAATAGTCCACACTTAAGTACGTGTGTGTCATCTGCGATAGTATGCCTGTTTCTAAGAACAGTATTTTTCCGTTTCCCCTTTTCCTATCATCCAAAAATATAGAATTCAATAAAAAAAAACAATTAACCGATCCCTGGTAATAAAAATATTCTCAGAATTTTTTTTTTCATTCTTCCTACACAAGTCTTAACAGGGATTTGTAGACTTTTTAACAAACAAAAAAAAAATCAATTTTCTAAGCATCCTTACATTATATTTTATATGTGACCACATAAACAATGAATAATAAATTTAATGACTTTCGTGCATAATTGTCATCTAAGGATTACAGAAGGCCTTATGCATAAAGCATATTACAACGTATATAACATACATATTCTGTATACGAAACTATGAAAATGAACTGGCATTTAAGGAGTACGTATTGTACGTATGTATGTACGTATATTATTTGCTTTTTGTGGTAAAGAAAATATTAACTTTTCTTTTAATTAATTCATGTCACGACCGCTATTGGTAAAAATAATAACAAAAAAAAGAAACCGAAAAGAAAAGAAAAGGGAAAATGAAGAAATACTGTGCCTTAAAGGTAGAAAAGATTATTGCATTCAATTTTTCGCCAGCAAACATTTCACCATTACTATCAGTGGAGGAAATACCACAGGATGTGTAGTAGTATAAATAAAAATAAAAAAAGGAAAAAAATTATGCCAAAAAAAAAAGGAAAAGAGAAGAGAAGAGAAAAGAAAAGAAACAAAAAATTTATGTCACGTACAGCAATGAATTCTGATAAATTTATTACAAACTGATTGCTTTACTACTCTATCATGCCATGTCAAAATGACTGGTGGTCCGCAACAAAAGACATTTAAACAGTCCGTTGGTATAAGTGTCAATATGACAGTTCAAAGGCATACATAATTTTGCGTTTGAAATTTGGGAATTGAAATTGGTTTTGCTTTTTTCATTTTTTTTTTTTCTTTTTTTATTGTTGTTTTCCTTCTAACGTAACAATATTCCATCATTTACATGTTTAAGCACTCAAACACTTGGGGAGTTCAGATACACGCTAAATGTTACAAAATGTTATTAACATCTATAGCTCCTTTGGGTAATACTAGTATGTATACATACATATCTACACGTAATATGGCATTT
>QOCX01004925.1:0-11327 GCA_005959815.1 Sarcophaga bullata | reverse complement strand
TAGTATAATACGCTGTTTTGATTTTCATTTCATTAACATGCATAAAGTTATACATCTTTGACACAAAAATTAGGGAATATTTTTTGGTTCATAAATTTCCTCATCTACTAATAACAAACTTTTTAATTTTTTAAAAAATAATTATTTTATGTTTATAAAAAAGCTGTTCCTTTGCCTGATCATTTGAATGCTTTAAAATGTCATTTAAGAGCATTTAAGACATTTGATTTTAATATAAATATTTAGTACTTAAAATATTTTTTGAGTGTAAACCTGGAAAAAAAATGTTATAGCATCCGCTAACATGTGCACTCGCCGCAGTCTGATCGACGACTAAGTAAAAGAACATAAGCAATGTGTGTGTATTCTCTCAGCACAATTGTGCTATGAAATGCTAATCCCTGGGTTAGAGTATCCCCTATTAAGACCGCTTTGGTCTCAATAAACTTTCTTTACATCCCTATCCAATATACCTAGTTGCGGAATTTCTTCTGCGATCTTTACACCCCATAGTTTCAGCTTGAGTTTCGGTATTTTATCATATAATCAGAATCGAAAGACAAATATTCCTTGAGGATATCCTCTATGCAAGAAATACCTCGCATTAATTTTATATACAGACGTATGCAGATAGGAATATAAAAGCGTTTTTCTGTAGATTCAAAATAATAAATCATAAGTTCTTTATCTAAAGAATGAATGAATACCAGATATATGGAACAATAAAAATTAAAAAATATTTTTAATAATACAAAAAAATACAACAAAAATACATAAATATTGAATCATATTAAAAATAATAAAAAAAAAAAATAAAAGAGAAAAAATAAATTTTAAAAAGGCAATTTATAGTCGAATGCAGATCATAAACAGACGCTTTTATTCTGAAAAAAAAAAATATGAAAATGAAAATGAAAAGAATCGCTCATATCGTTTAATAGTTTCTGATTTGTTTTTGTTTTTGTTTTGTTATTATTTTGTTTGTGTGTAAAAATAAAAACATTGAACTGTACTGGAAAATACGAAAAATATAAACAATAACACTATTAAAGTCTTTTATTTATTTATTTTGTATTTATTTATTAAAATTTAAATTGTTTTTTAATTCGTTCTAAATACAGGCACTTATTAAACACAAATACCCTCCGCACTTGTTTATTTTGTATTTACATTTGTACTCCCCACAAAGGTCTCGCTTTACACAAACATAATACAAATATACACACTCTCTTTCGATCTCTGTCCGTTTGAAGAAGGGGAAATGAAATGAAAAGAAAACAAAAACAAAAAATATAAATTTCAATGTTAAATTAAAACGATGTAAACAAATTAATGTTTTATAAACAAATGAAATTGAAACAAGCGTTTATGAAGCAGAAAAAAAACAGAGAAAGAAAGAGAGAGAAATTAAAAGACGATATAATAAATGCATTAAAGGTGTTGGTGCACATAGTTGACGTTAATGTTTATCTTAATTTAATTTCTTGACGTGTTTTTACAATATTTTTTAGGAACGTAGTCTATCTACATAAGTTTTCTAGACCTCGTTCGGCTTAGCAATATATCGTCATACGATTATCAACTTATATGTCTCTCTTACTACAGACATATCATGTACTTTTGGGCAGGACCCTTGACCTACTACTCTAACAATTCTATTTGAGCTTTAAGTATGTAGATATTGTTAATATTTATGCGTAGCGTTTGCCTCAGTCAGATGTATTTTATTTTTGTTTTTATTTCTGCTTTCGTTGCTTGTTGCTAATAAATTGCTGTAGTCCAACGTTTAAAATGGCTCTGGCCCACAATATACCCAAAATATCTCTGTAATCGCATTGAATTTTGACAGTAGACATCTGAACCAATCTTTTGACGAGATGGTAGAACGTTATAATCAGCATTTGTCTTCCAATTCCCTTTGTCATACTTTATTGTCTTTCTGGGTGCCAACTCTATTTTTGCCATTATCTGATAAGCTTCAGTTTTCTTCGTTCATGATTTTTTTCATGATCCACTTTTCATTGCCACTTTATTTTATTCGGTTCATAAAATTTTCCATTGTCATGTAGTACCCAAATATCGAACCATTTTCTCCAATGGTTGCTAAGAACCACATTGCTGATCATTCTCAAACTTTACCATGATTTCATCAACTTTAGTAATTGGTTAACCAGAGCTTGTGTCATCTTTACGATCAAAATTATCAGTATTGTGTACTAAACTTTTATTTACAGCATCGTCTCCTAAAATTTCGGAAAGTGGGAAAAGGTCGGTTCACTTTAGTGTTGGATATTTTTTTTTTCACAGTTGAATTCAATAATTCTCCAATTGAATTAAAGAAACAAGACCAGACACTCTGGTCTGAGTTAACAAGTTCCACACGTGCTGCTTACTGAGGCTATGAGGCCTATGACACTGTTCGATTCGCAATCATTTTCAAATGGATTCAGATTATGATGAAGACTCTAAAATTATAAGTATTTGGGAAAAGAGAAGTTTTGATAGTACAATCAAGATCTGACTTTTTATGAAGAGCATTTTATTTTTTCACGTCGATACTTTTTCGAAATTTCTAACAATGCACGATAAGGAATTTAAACTATTTAACTTCATACCAGAAACTTGTAATTCTCCTTTACATTCTCGATTTTCTCCGACTGTGTTTTTTCATATTTTTGGATTTCCAATTGAAATTCATTCTCTTTCACAACAATAATCACTGAGAAAACAGAAAAGAAAAGAAATACTGGCTATCATAATTAGTTTAATATTATTTAATCATTTCCAGCTCTGTAATAATATTTCTTTTTATTTTATTTTTAACATCAAATCAAACCAAACCAGTTTTCCATTTATTTTATATTGTTCCGCAAGAGTAGATTTGTGAGAGACGGACTGTGCATGTTATTTTTATTTATAAAGATGACAGATTTATGAGACTCAAATAATGATGCACGNNNNCGTTATACTATTGGATGTTGAATAGTAGAAACGGATAAACTGAAAACAAAAATGGAAAAAAAAATTATTGAATTACTCTAAAGTACCATTTTGTGTGACATTAGTTTAGTCTACTAAATGAAATTCGCATATCCGCGATTCCCCTGTTAGTGATTAGAAGCCATTTAGCTTGACACTGACTGCAGTTTATAAATATTTCATTTTGTCAGAAGCTCACTAGGGATACTTCCCTAGCTATACCATCAAACACACTTCAAAATCTCCCACAAGAATAGCCAATTTTAATACTAATCAAGCACAACTGTTTTATGTAAAATATATTCTTGAGGTTGAGTAAGACTCCATAGTATCATTGGAATGCAAGTTATAGCGTTACAAGTCAATATTAAATCAGAATGTTGCTCATGCTTGCAGATATCATTTAATGCAGTATCTAGTATAGAAATATTATAAAGATAACTTCGCAGTAGTGTAGTAGGAAGTATGTTGGTTTATTAGATGTGAGACCACCGTTCAAACTCCTCCCTCAGGCATCTCCAACAAAACTAAATATGGATCAGTAGATTTCTAGCTAAAACTCTGAGAATGTCATGTAAAATTTCTCAAAAAATCTGTCATTCGGAATCGACACAATATAAGTGGTGCAAGAAACTAGGTTGTAATCCTGACTGAAGAGTTTTGATGATCAATTATGTACGTATTTACGTATGTAGAGTTACCACTGCATTTTGGAATATGAAAAATACAAACGTTCATGACGACCATAACGTTTTTTATAGTAGAAACTGAAAATATGCAGGCAAATGTAACAAAAAAAAAAAAAAAAAAAAAAAAAAAAACTGGAACAAAATCCAAACTCCTTAACCAGAACATTTCAAAATAATGAATACTGTTGTCTTCATACATAGAATCTACCTTAATTTCAAAATCTACCTCATAATTCATTGTTAAAACAATGTAAATATAATGTAAATTCAACTGTGCACCCTGTATTGCATTTTCGTTCTCTCTTGTAATTCATATCATAACACTTTCTCAATTCGGAAGATGTATTCTTTATTTCATACTATTTCCGATTTGTCTGTTCTAACATACTGTTGCTTTCCCTTTAAGGCTTAATTCCTTTACAGTGTACTCTGCTACAGGCAATATAATTTATTTATTTAGACGAGAAATAATAATAAAAAAAAAATTAATTCTGAACATAATTTTAATAAAGGAAACAAATAAATAAATTTTTATTGCTTAAACTTGTGTCTCAGCTTGATGATGCAACAGCTTACCATACACCAACAGTGAAAGCACATTGTTTTCATCTCTTTTTTTACAATTTAAAGCATCTCTAGACTGTGGCAGATAAATGCGGCCTTATTGATATTGATTGCCGTTAAATTTTATTTAATTTTTTAGGTGTCACTGTGCTTTTCCACTTTCAAAATATAAAAAAAAGAACGGATGCTGCACATTCCACAAAAATGGGGGAAACAATTAAAAATTGATAAAAAAAAAATAAAATTGTGTGGGTTTTTGTACAAAAATTAAAGAAGAAATATAAAAGAAAATCATTAAATTTTAATTGAATTTAATTAATTATCTTTCGAAATAAGAAATATTATTTCATTTGCTTTAAAATATTTAATGATGATATCATTTTGAAAATTATATGAAAGCCTCAATATAAATTCGCATCAATTGCATGAATGAGCCAACCATGATGCTAAACATTCGCCACGCCTTTATAATGATTCGATTATTCGTAATCACTATTTAATTAATTTGCAATTGAAACTAATTTGTATAAATTTGACAGTATACATACATACAATCCTTTAAGTTTATCTTCCTCTTATAGGGATAAATAAACTTGAGTTTAAAAACCAATTGAACCTGACTTAATGTGTTCAATAAAACAGAATTTACATGCCAGACAGAAATGGATCAATTTCAGCTTTCAGTGAACAAAACAGAAGCATATCAAGTTTCCTATTCAGCTTGGATACAGCAATACAGGCAAACATTACCAAAAAAAAAAAGCTTTCAACCAAGTTTGCAATTTTTTTACCCAAAAAAAAAAAAAAAAAAAACAAGAAATGTCTTAAGCAGACAGAGTGACTCTGGCGCATGCGTAACCAGTTTTTTTTGCAGTGAAATGAAGTGAGAAATTTTAAATTAAAGCAACCATTTTATAAAACATTTTATGAAATACAATACGATAGGAAAAAAACTTCCAACTTCTACTTTTTTAATGTTTTTATGCAATTAAGAAACAACAAACAAAAAAAAGATTTAATTTGTAAGCCCGTTTAAAAACCTTCATCTTGTATATTAAAATAACACCAACAAAAGTTACTCGTAAATAGATTATCTTCTAACATTTCCATTTCTTAATACATGTGTACATACACACACTAACGTCAGTAATTAGTGCCTCTAAATTTTTAATGTTTCCTGGTATTTCCTTTCTAATGCACGAGTGTTAATTGTGCTGAGTATGTTATAAAATTAAAAAAAGAAAAAGAAAAAGAAAAAGAAAGAGAGAGAGAAAAAAAACACTTTCTTAACCTAGTAAACTTTTATACTGCAGCTGTAGAACATCTAAGAAAGTAACATGTCTGTACACGGATTCCAAAATGCCTGTTGCTTTTTATTTGTTGTAAATGGTGTGAGAAGAAAAACACACACTTTCCTTATCTGATGCCATTAACACAACAACTGTAGGTACTTGTGCTGTGCACCATTTCAATAGCCTACAACAACAGCTTATTTTATAAATTAAATGGGAAGCAGTACTTTTACAGGGTGTTGGGAAGAAATACTTTTAAAGAGAAATTATTTTACTGAGAGGGATGGGCAATTTGATTTTAATTCATGATAAAAATTCTTAATTGAGAGAATTGGAATTTAAACACCATTCAGATGAAATTAAAATACAAAAAATTAAAGAAAAGTAAGAAATGTTGAACAGTAGATACTTCTAAGCTTGCATAGCGCTAAACTAAGTGTCATTTTGACCTAAGACAGCAGTTAGAGAAAACCTATAACACGCTTATATTGTCCGCATTAAGTGCTGCTGAAGAATTGGTGCTTGCAAGAGCAGATGAAGATATTCTTGGGGTATTTGAGATAAGGACTCTGCGTAAGATTTATGAACCAGTCTGTATCGACAGACAATATGGATTGTAGAACATATTAAGCAGTATGCACCACCTTCTCAGTTGACTGAAGATACTCCTATAAGGAGAGTTTTACAAAGTGATCCCGGGAAGGCCCGCACTAAGTGACGTTTATTGCTACAATAAAACTATAAATGAGCCTTCTGTAAGAAATGTGCACAAGATTGAAGCACTGTGAGTTCTTTTTTTACTCGACCTATTTCGGCCTATTCGGGTTGCAACAAATGATCACATAAGTAAGTAAACAAGTAATCAAGAAATAAATGCCCTGTTAACGAGTTATTAGAGGAGTATTAAGGCACCATTATAAAAATAATACACTCTGTTGTCTGGTCCTTTTGCGGATGTGAATCCCTTTCTGATGAACCTACGGGAATCAAACGTAAAAAGGAGATCCTATGAAGAGGAAATCATATGGCTTTGTTGATAAGTACATGAACGATAAGTCACATGCTTTGTGGATTCTGTAATGTACACAAATCTTCCAAAATCGAATATTTCCCGCCAAGTGTCCTTACAAAAACGCAACCAGATGGTTAAAACGTATAAATCCAATTGGAAATGAAATTGGACAACACGCGGATGTGTTATATGCTCCCTTTTATAAAACATAAAGTTGAATTCCATATTGAAAAGAACACTTAAGAATAGTGAGTGTAGGGGACTTATCATACCTTATTAAAACTTATCTGATCGCAACATATCGGAAGAAGCTTATGAAAATGATGTGATAATAAAGGATGTTGAAACGAAAGACACCATAGACTAGTCGGGACGCCGATTCAATCCTTGGGTCAGACATCTCGAACAAAACGAAATAAAAAAATATTTATCTGGCGACTTCCTCTCAGCAGATTTCTAGCAAAAACTCTGAGAGTAAATAAAATTGCCATGAAAAGTTTTTCAAAAATCTGCCGCTCTGAATCGACCTTAAACTGTAGGTCCCATCACTTTTTGATAAAAATTAACACGCACAACATGGGAGGTGTGCGAAGCTATATGATAAACCTGACTGAAGGGTTATAATGATCAGTTATATATGTATGCGTGCAAATGAAAACACTGCGTGTTAATACATCCATCTTTAGACTTTTTATATTTTTAGTCTCTATCAACTCCAAAGGCGGCCGGACAAACGAAAGCACTGCCCATTCCATTTACAATGCTCAGTAGATGACATTTGTAAACCGCTTGGAGACCACACATCTCTGTAATTAACTCTCCTCAATTATAGGGACCCATGAAGTATAAAGTGTGGACCTTTTCTAAATCTAAGCATTTATAAAAGCTGATGCAAATGGTAAAAACTCTACTTTAGCATTTAGGTTTTGTCCCTAGAGTACTATTAGATAAACAGTCTAATTCACTTATCGATCTAGATAAACAAAATTCTTCGTTCCTGAAATATCGCACTAAACGCTTCAGAAATGAGTATGAATACCATTGCAACAGCCAAAGCTGACTTTTCCATAGTTTCGATGTTATACCCTGCAAGTAGACTCCAGTGACTGTGTAGACCCTCTTTCTTTCTCTCTTTCACTTCATACATATGTAATGACTGTAGCATATGTGTTGCAATGAACAAAACAAACTGCGTGTAGTTGATTTTGTATATGCCAGCTACTGCTCCACAGTAATAATTCAATGTAAGCAAATAGTGATTTAAGACCAGAGTCTTAATAAAACGGCTGTACTTTACAGGCAGGAAGTCATAAAATGTTAAACAATCCATTGTGTTTTCTTTTTACATAACATTTTGAAGTTTGATTAAATTGATAAAAGAAAAAAAGGAAAACATATGTAAAGACTACCTCGCTATTACTATAAAGGCTCTGGAATGACTATGTATTTTTGTTCAAAATTATGTTAAATGTGGCAGTTTTAAATTTTATTAAGAAGCATAATAAACACGTAAAATTTTTAGTATTTAAATCAAACAGAAGTGTGTGTCAAATACTCTTCTGACTTACTTGCGGGTCAGGGTATTGAATTGTTTATGATGGTCAACAAATGAACTCAAACCAACCACTCATGCTATGCATTAAGTTGCAATACAGAATGCAGGTTGAAGGAAGACAGCGTAGTTGACAGTTTTTGGTCTCGGATTATGGATTTATGATTTGCCTTTCAATATATTGGCTGTAAGATTGTCTCTCTCAGCTTTATTGCTTTCTTCAATGTATTGCTTTCCTTTAAATTAGGTGTAGTAACTAGAATTCTTCGATAACTATATTCACTAATTCCGTACCCTGCCTGCAAAATCATTTCAATTTTTTTTTTTGCTGCCTTATCTTTAGCCATGTGTATGATTTAAAACTGCTTTAGTCCGGTTTTAACAATTTGTCTGCTGTCAACAACAACAACAATAACAACAACAACAACAGCAGTAGTAGAATTGTAATTCCAGAAAACAAAGTGCATTCAATAATTTAGTAGAGAGTGTTTTAAATTTCGTCTCGCGCCTACTCGGGTAACAGCAACTTTAGTTTGTTTTTTTTTGTTTTTTTTTTTTTTTTGTAGTTTATTTTACGTATTTTACTTGCGTTTTTGGCTGCTTATGACATGTATTGGTATTGTATTGTATTGTATTGTATTGTATTATGCAGTTAAAACATAAACTCATACATACAAACACTGGGGTATTGTAGTAGAAAAGAAAATTAAGTCAAAAATAATCATGACACCATCAAGTCTAGTTTATCACAATAAAATTGCAAAGTATGCATGCAGTGTGCATGAGTAAGCCGCACACACACGCTGTACAGTCAAGGACAAAAGTATGTGTACATGGCTTTTGTTACGTCAGTGTAAATGTGTTGATACTTTTTTTTTTTAGATAAATTCAATTAATTACGCCTCGTCAGTACGGCTTGTGTCAGCATTCGTAACTCTGTTTGTTTATTAAACTTTAAATACCATTTAATATCATATTTGTAGCTATTGTTGGTAAGAATTTTCAATTAAATTGAATATTGAAGACTAAGCTGACTGAACTCCTTATGGGGTGCAATGTGGATATAGTTTGCGAATTATTTGTTATTGGGAAAATATTTTATTAAGCGTTGCAATTTAGCAACACTGATATTAATAAGCCACCATTATTGAGGGTACAAGAATATTTGATGAGTGTGAAGTTATATTTTAGTTTGAATTTCAAAGATACAGGTTTTGACATTATCAAAACGAGTACACCAATCCCTCTATACGCAAATATTGAACATGTATAGTCCTATTTGAACCCGTGTTAAGTGAGGTATCTAGAATAATCTTGAAACTTAAGAAAATGGATTTTAAAAATATCGATTTTTGGTTAGAAAAATACAAAAAATCTTAAGAAAATTGCTCAGCAGAGAGTGTCTCAGCTAAAGACTACTCAGACGATATTGGCTTAGGTGCCATTACCGACTGCACCGCCCTCTTTGCTTACGTTTTGTGAAATACTTGAATTCAAATCAAGACATTTCAAAGAGTGTGGTTGAAGAGTCATGTAAAGTAGAAGTCCATGAGAATAGACCGCCCATAGGACCACAGACAGCATGATAATTGTGTCCTGATGGCCCAGTTGGTAGGGTGCCTAACTTCAAGAATTCCATTCCCACCAGAGACTTTGGGCGTTTGTGATTGTCTGACTGTTTGTCTGCCATTGTATGTGATTACTCACAATAGAAAAAAGAAAGTGAGAATTATTAATAAAAAGAAATTCTCGAAATAAAAAGGGACGAAGGCATATACATTCCTATCGTTCCTGCATTCTAACACATGACTCCTTCCCCGGAGTGTTGGTCTCAATGAAAAAAATGTGTTCAGATGACAAGGCCTATCTTGACAGGTTTCTACGATTAATATTGCTGTAAAATTATGTGGCCCATAACGATTTAAATAGCGGCTGCCGTTATTTAATTTTCCCTTTGAATTCCAACCGAAAGTTTAATAGGTAATGTTGTTAGATTGCTTTCAAAATGTTTGCTTAGTCCTCCATATTTCCGTCACATGATGTTTTAATGCTTACCTCTACCAGTTAGTTATCCTTTTAATCGCGTTTAATTGTAAAAACATTATTAAACTAAATTTTTTTAATAATGAGACATAAAGTAGGTGCCTTATGCAAATTATAAAGTTGGATTACAAAGAATTGTCAGAGAAAAAAAATTTGTTCGATTATTATTTTATGGATTGTTATTAATTTGTTCCTTTCTTCAATTATTCTTCAAATATAATCTACAAAGCTATCCCAAAGTTTTTATATCACACTGTATAACAAAATAATACAAACACTTTTTGTTCATAAATGTCTTAAATGTTGCCAAAAAAAAATTATTTTTCAAAAGAAAATTTAAAGAAAGGCTTGAATTTCATGTTTCCGAGTAATTAATTAAAATTAAATAAATTTGTATTTTACAAAATGCACAGGCCAGTCTCAAATCTCATATTCAATATAAAATAACGTTGTTCATCTACATTCATTTTCTATATGAGATTTTTATTTTATTTTTTTCTTTTTTTTTTTTTTCTTTTACGGGGACACATTCAGTATTGAATTTGAAAAGTTTTCAATTTCAATGTTTGTAACTCAAGTATAACATGTTGGTCGATTCGCTCATAATTTTATAATTGCAACGTTAAGCGTAATTTCATATTTGAACATGTAAATTAAATCGCTGGCTGAAATGTAACAATAAAAACAACGTCTGTAACAGTAGCATTAGCAGCAATAGGTGCTAACAGCGCATGACAACCACAAATATGTGAATTTCTAGCCCAAAAATAAAATGAATTTATGAATTTATTGAATAATTTATTCAATTTTCTGTGTGATAAAATTTTATATTCACACACTATGTATGTATATTGAGCACGAAGAAAAAAATAAATTGGTTTTTGTGCTCAAATTATTTTAGTTTTATTCAAATAATGGAAACGATCATTATTATTATTATTGTGAAAATAATTTTGTTATGGTCTTTTGGTCTTTTGCAATAATAATGCAGTGTTGTAAAAGAATGTAAACTTTAGATTTTTTTTATTTCGTTTTATTTTCCCTTAATTCATTTCCTGTTAGTTAAAGAAATTTTCTTTTATCGTTAGCAATATGTGGTCGTTTTTATTTTTATATTTATTTAACAATAAGTAACGATTTCACTCCTTTAAATCTTATGCCATTTACGCATTCTACTACCAATATATCGGAACAAT
>QOCX01004923.1:1561-13733 GCA_005959815.1 Sarcophaga bullata | reverse complement strand
ACACTTAATAGAAAGAAAGAAAGAAAAAAAATTAAACAAATTAAAGTTTTTTGCTTCGAATTTATCAGAATGACATTGAAGGCATTCATTAGGCACTACTTGTACAGAAAGGCAGTTTTTGTTTTTTTTTTTTTGTTGAATACAAAATCTCCATATAAACTATACATTAATTGTTAATAAATAATGAAATTAAATTTAGTTAGTGTAAGCAAGAAAAGAAATATTTAATAATAAACTAACAAGGAAAGGAAAACTAAAACAAAAAAACAAAAAAAAAATCAATCAATGAAATGTTATTGAACTTTATAGGAAAAAAAAAAAACCAATTGTAGTTTTAAAGTAATACAAATACAAATACAATTACAAATTAAAATAATAATAAAAATTAAAAAATAATGAACTATTTGTTAATATTTGTATATTTGTTATGTTAGCTTTTCGTTAGCATTTATTATTTATAAATTTAGTTTAAAATAATATGTATGTAAACTATATATGTATGTATGTATGTAATTAATAACAATAATAAAAAAACATTAAACATATTCAAATCAAAAGAAAAACAAAACTTGGTCTTATTATTTAATACTTTTTGGTTAAAGAAATCTTATTAAATATCGTGTGCATTCAATTCATTGATCACATGGTTTCGTCTTAAACTAATTTCCCCCAATTGAGAAAGGTATACCACATTAGCAAATACTTGTTTAACCGGTAATACCCTACAAATTGCGTTGTCAGAATATTTTGTTATTCATTGTATATGATTTGGGAATTTTTTTCTCCTTTTTGGGAGAATAAAAATATTGGGTTTGTCCAAATGTTTTTAACGCATTACAATTGTGGTAGAACATTCACTTTTATGGCCTAATTATGGATGCCACCTGACTCTCAGTTGTGTTTAATATTTAAATTTTTAAAACTTTCATTTGCAAAACATTTTTTTTTTTTTGACTTCTAGTAGCCTATCTATTCTTGTGTTCGTAATTGAGCGGAGAATATCCGCCATGATGATTTTAATGTTAACAAACTGAAATTTTGTAAAAAGAATTTTAAATAACTTCATTCCATTCACTATACTAACTTATGATTCCAATTATTGCTATAAAGAAGCGCCTTAGTACTCGTACCATACTATCTGTTGTACTCCCCTCCAATCTTATATAGTATCCTAGTAATGTCAAGCCTGTTGTCCTAAGTTATACGAATGTCGTCAGTTATATGAATTTCCTGTATCCTAATGGTATGCATTAATGCCTCATACCCTTCTTAACTTAATTGGTCATTAATCCTTTAGTCAGGATTACGATCTAGTTTCTCACATCTCTTGTGTTGGGTGTTGTAAGTTTATACATGAGTGGTGGGACCTACAGTTTAATGTCGACTCTAAACTACAGTTATTTGAGAAATTTTTCATGGAAATCTGCTAAGAGGAAGTCGCCTAAGAAATATTTTTCATATTTCGTGTTGTTGGAGTTATCTGATCTGGTGTTTAATCCGTGGTCTCACTTCTAATAAGCCAACACACTACCTACTAGATTACGGAGACCCATACCCTTCAAGAATGTTGTTTTAGGTAATTGGGCTCGAAACAACTCCCATTCTAAGTAAAGTACACTGCCCTGTCTAAAGAACGATTTCTAACCTCAGGTTATTCCTGTGTACTCTAATGCATAATTGCCTCTAATGCATAATGCTCATCTGCTTGCTCAATGCCGAGAATTCTCTTATTTTGCCGCCACTTAGTGTATTCGCTTCCCTAGACAGTTTGATACTATCTTCGATTTACCCTCAAAATAACTGTGCGCTGGAATATTGGCCTAACTGTCAGATAATATTATTATATCCTGTCTTTTATACCACCTATCCCAGTATAATTGAGCACATCTTTAGATGACATAGGCTTCCGCTTGAAAGATACCCACGAGATTATACTGGTTATCTTAGATATAAATTTATGTTTGGGTTTACCGAGTCACAAGAATTTATAAGAAGTATATATCGGAGCTATATTCTATAAGCTCCGAAATAAACTCAACCTATCACATTTGATATTCACACTTCACTTCACAAATGGAACTGTCGGTGTCCACAATTTATAAATGATATCTTGTGAGTTGTTTTGATTGTCTTTCCAATAGCTATCCACAAGATCGTTTATAGGTAGTAAACTAAATGATCTTGCCCTCCAAACTGTTCCAAAATTTAGTGAAATTATTCTTCTTTTGCAATAGAATTATTATTTTATGAGCCTGTCGCACAGTCTTACTGAAATCTCTTATCCTCCATGTCCACGATTTATTTTTATATTCTAGAATCAGCTGGATAATCATAATGCTAAGGGATACTGACAAAAAGGGCCTTTGATAGTTATTTTTTTCTTGTTGTTGTTCTAAGATACTATCGAATCACGTTTTATACAGACGATCGAAAATCTACGGCTTCTCGACTAACGAATTTATTGAATTCATTCAAGGAAACTTAGAAAACCTGATTGCCTGCACAAACCCATTGAAACTTACTTAAAGAAGAAAAAAAATTAAATAAATTATGCAAATTCGTTTTACTTTATTCACTCTAAACTTTAATAATTAAATAAATAAATTTAAGTTTTTAAAAGAAATTCATTTGTTGGCATTTGCGCAAATGATAGTTTCCGCCAGAATAAATTCGATTTCAAAGAAACTTCATTTAATAAAAAAGATAAATAGTTAATGAATGAAACGATAAATATTAATTGGAATACAAAACTTTTAAATGGAAAAATTCAAATAAAAAAATTGTTAATTGTTGTATTAGCATATATGTACGTACACACAGTATATTTTTATTATAATATATTATTTACAAGAAAGGTAAAATTAACACAACGTTATTACAAATAAATAAATGACAGTCGTTCATGCGAAAGTTAATGCTTCTCTGTCTTCAGTAACTAGTTTTCTAGGATTCCAAGATATTCGTTTAACAACACGACTGCAGGTGTTTATTTCGGATCATACAATAGTTACTGCATTTTCTAGTGTATGCCACATGGCAACTGTCTCTTTTGTTTGCCGTCGATTGATTTTATAAAGTCTTCGGATCACAGAATATACCCCTCCTCTATCTCTATTATTGAGTTCAATAACATCACTATTAATAGCATGAAATCTAATTTTACGCCTGATGTTGTCCATACACCAGTGAGCGAAGAGCGATTATATTGTTCGGAATACCCGAATCGCCCTTACGGCGTTTCAAGAACTGTGTTAAGAGCTCATTCAAAATCTTCAAAGTGTTATAATGTGCACAGAGGTAAGGTGATTGAAAGGTTGCTTGTTCATGACGCATAATCGATTCGAGTATAACCATATAATTGTTGCTAGAAGTTTATTTACCGCTTTATGCAAAAGCGATCACTCCTATTCGAAACAGAAACGATTACGACCTCCATCCACGTGTCCGAAACAGATTTATCAGATGGTTTGATAATATGATTCTGAGAGTAAGTTGTTGGTAATTTGGTGTTGATAAAATAGTTAAAATTTTATTACATGGCAGTGGATATCCTTTCTATACAGACACAAGAGTGTGTGTTCAATTTCTAAGATCTCCTGGGTGGTTGAAAATTTCTCGTCACTTATCAAGCTGCGACTCGCTTCTATAATAACATCTGTAGTACGAATTTTCTTTAAGCTTCGTTATAGCGGCATAGACCGTTTTATGTTTCCGATAGAGTTAGATGTTCGGAAGTTATATTGTTGAACGGAATGGATTCGATATGTTAACCTTCGCAAACCACGACAATTGTAATTTTTCTTCTTGTCATACAGAAATTTTATTTCACATTGCAGGTGCGGATCCTAAATTTTCCCTGGCAATTGTTTTGGTCTCATAGTTTTGTCCAAAAGAAAGTCGTCGAAACAAACGAACTCTATATTTTGTTTTGTTCGCGATGCCCAAGTTGAGATTTGAACTACGGACTCTCGTCTAGTGAATCAACATTCTACCCGCTGGAGTAGGCTCATTCATAATTTTAAGTTTTTTATGTAATTAACGAAACTAATCAAATGCAATATTCGTTGATTCTGGAACTTGCCTTTGTGATCAGTAATACAAACGACACCAACTGATTTTTATAAGTTTTAATTTCATTTCTTTTAAGATTAAAAACTATCCTAAAAAATTAATTTAATTGTGGGTCCCTTTAAACAATTTCGTAAAAGTATGTCGGTTGTTATTATCGAAAGGGGCAACTTAATCGTGACTTCAGACATTGTTTATTTGTTTTACTTGTTTTATTGCGTTTTGTCAACACAAAAGTTTGCTATTTTTTGTGAGCTCATACAGAAAAGAAATATGAAAAAATATTTCTTTGCGACTTCCCTTCAGGAAGTTTCTGGAAAAAACTATGAGAGTAAATAAGCATGCCGTGAAAAGTTTTTAAAAATAAATCGTGTCGTATGCCAGTCCGACACTTTTGATTGTAAAGCATCCCAACTACTCATAAAGATTTTAATAAGATGCATACATTTCAACAAAACTCATATGTTTTTGTTGTTATTATACTACGTATTATATTTGATGAAGAAATGTGGTCACCTCGTACACCATAAATGCATATGCATATGTATGCCTTGATCATATGGTTAATACTTATTTGTTTGGCCATAGTCCAAGAATTGTGATTGCAAGCAAGTGCTCTTTAATTTTTTTTATTTTTTTTTTGTAAATCGCACATGTTTTAAAAGTTGTTTTAAATTCTGTTTCTTTTTTATCTTAAATTTTATTTTTACAAGTAGTAAAGAAGGGGATTTACATGGGAATCCCCTGAATAAAGATCATTAAAACTTTGAAAACTGCAAACCTCAAATATGCTTAAAATAAAAGAAAACAAAAAAAAATTAAAGAAAAATAATATGATTTGGGGTTTTTTCACAAACCAAAATTATTAAAAACAAAAAAATAAAATAATTGCGGCCAGTTGAACATGGCACAAATACTAACGTGACTTGAGTACGAATTTGTGGTGATTATTATTTTATAAAAGAAAAATTTTTATTTTAGAAACAACTAAAGCTTATAAGCAGAGAACTTGAATTAATTTAGAATCGTTATTGGGGAGAACCCCGCATTTTGTTTGAGGAACAAGTTCAATACAACAGACTTTTAAATGAATTAATTCGGTAAACAGAATAAAATTTATTTCAGATTTTGATTTTTTTTTTGTTTTCTACAATTAAAATCAAACAGTCATGATGAGTCTAAACAGAACGCATTTATTGGTTTTAAGACTCTTTCTAAAGTGCAAATAAATATTACAAATTTTTAATATTAATTGTAGTCTAAATTTAAACACAATGAATGTTTATTAATGCGAGACTTAATATCACAGTGCGAATTGCGCTTTGGCATCAAGTCAATCGTTCGATCAGCCAATTAATCAGTGTTCGCAAAAGCCTTCAACGTCATAATCAAAATAAAAAGTACGTTTTCTTCTGGTTATGTATTAAACGTAGAAGTTCACTTAAGAAAAAAAACACACAATTTTTTGTAAACAAATATGAAATTTATACAAAAACAATAAACAACAAAGTCTGTTAATAAGATTATAATATAAATTAAAATAATAATAATATTCGTATTATTATTATTATTATTATTTTTATTATTATGCTATATTATTGAAAAGTGTGGGTATTTTTTTAATTCTACGCCTAATTTGATTTCTATAACTGCATGGATATGAAGAACTTTTAATTGCTATTTCATTTTAAACTTAAAAATAAAAGACGTCTTGAGATAGATAAACATTCTTTTTATCACCGAGTAAATCTTTTAGTTTTTAAAATGAATTTGATCCGATTAGGTGTCAAACAAAAATGGTTTATTCGAGATATTGTTGACCCACATAATTGATGTCTAGTATACATAAGCATCCAACATGTTCATTCAATGCTCACGATATATTTTAATATTTATATTTTGATGACGCATGATTTTTCCGATCACTGGACTGATCCAAATCTCGCTTTTTATAGGAATGGTATCGCCCGCCGTGTTTTTCATTTCGGTACACATTTTATACAAACACGTTGCAACTGGTTGTTAGGTTAGGTCGGAGTGGTAGCCTCTGATATCAAAAAGCTCACTTGGGCCCTTTGTGACGTCACCACTGGCCGCAGTTCCTGTACTGATCAAGTTCTACCAAAGGCAGGGAAGAGGAAGAAGTCGGTCAGCGCAAGGGCTGCACTGGTTATACAACTTTATAATTGTGTACAAACAATTCTTATGTTGAATGGCTGACTGGTCGTCAGTTCGTTGAAGATCAAAAAATTTTGATTTTCATTCAACTTGTTATACAACTAATCGCAAGGTGTTGGGGTCTCAAAAATGTGAATTTTTGACATTTTCACATGTAAAGAAATTTTTTTTACAACCCTTCAGTCAAGATTACGACCTAGCTTCTCACACCACTCATGTTGTGTGTGTGTTAATTTTATTCACAAGTGACGGAACCTTTTGTTGAAAGTCGACTCCGAATGACAGTTTTATGAGAAACTTTTAATGGAATTTTTATTAACTCTCAGAGGTTTTTTGCCACAAAACTGCTGAGAGGAACTCACCAAAGGAATATTTTGCTGGAGATGTCTGATATGGGGTTTGAACCGTATTCTTCAAAAAAAAAATGTTTATTTTGTGTCCTTCTGTATTGGGAAGATTTCTTTAATTGGTTTGCAAGTCATCAAGGCAATACAAAAATAATCGCGCGTTCGCTGAACTTTAAAGATTCTCTATTGAAAATTATAACTCAAATGAAATGAAATGACTTGACAAAATTTCAAACAAACAAATCATATGCGGCAAATGATATTTGAACAGATAATAAATATCGTATGTTTTTTCTGATTTTTTGATTTTTTATTATGCTGGTACCAAAGTCTCCGTGGAAGTGACAAAATTTTGAAACTGGATTTCCATTTTATTAATTTCATAATAAAAAAAAATTTAAGAGTAAAATTCATTGGTTTCAATAGTAAAAGAGCAAACGATGTTACTGACCTATCTCTGTCAATAGACATACCATCATCATAGACCACTACCGCTTTAGTATACTTAAATAAATTTAACAAGACTTACTTTAGACTGCCACTTGTTTAACATGCAAAACTGAAAATAAAAACATTTTTTATTATCATTTTAATGAGAAGAGAAAAAAACCAGACTTTATTATGCATGTCAACATGACGTGTCTCTATTATAACATGAACTTTAGACACCAATCATATGGGGTAGAAATGTTTAAGCAGACACACTCAGTCAAACGTTCAATAAGACTAGCATACAAGCATTTAGAAATCGTAAAGTGCTTATTCACTATTTTAAATATCTAACTGAGCTGCGTTTACACTAGCAACGACAAATTAATAAAAGAAACAAAATAAATATTAAAAACATGCTAATGTTTGTATGTATATGGTGGTATATTGTAGTGAATATTTTATTTTATTTTTTTTTATTAATTATTCTAAAGAACTTTTGTTTTATTTGAAATTTGTGTCTTTATGCAGATAACAATACAACGTAAACAAATAAACCATTTAATATTAATTAAAATAAGAAACTCGGGAATTATATTTCTTAAGAAATGCAAATTAAAAAACAAAACAAAAAAAAAATAAAACATTCTTATCAAGAGTTTAAGAGTAACAAATAAAACATAATAAACAAAAAAAAAAAAAAAGAAAAAAAGCAAAATACAAAACAAGGAAAATACACCTCTGAAAACCAGCATTACAGCACGCGACTTTTTATAAAAAAAAATTTTTTCAAGGAATTTCCCCGCTTTTACTCTACACAAAAATGTCGGTCTTATAGGAGAAAGCAATAGTGCTTAGCATAGTGCTTACTGGTTAAATGAAATTGATAATTTATGAATGAATCGAATCCTCTTTAATACATATATGTACGTATGTTTGTTTAAATAAATTTAAAGCATACTAATTTTTTTTAGAGCCACGGCTCTGATGACAAAGTATTACTCTTTCTGTGAAATTTTTTACGACATTTTCACAAATATGTGGTTGCTCCTCATTTCCGACACGTTGCATCCAGTATTTGAGCTCAGCCATTATTGCTAGTTTATTCACATAAATCTTAGAATCTCCATTAAATAATTGATCATTGTGGCTGCCTTAGATAATTTTTAAAGAGGTTCGTCGGAGAAAATTACTTTTTTCAAAATATTGGCATTGATTTTACTACAATATAGAACTATTATAACGCTTCATATTTAATAACCGAAATGAACACAAATGACATCTGCCAAATTTCAGAGTTGCCATTTGTTCAAAAGAAATAATACCAAATTAAAAAAGTTCACTCTTATTGAAACACCTTTTATTTCCGTAATTAACGATCAGTTGTACCATTATTAAAGGGGATTTAAGGCGATCACAACTAATTGAATTTACACAATATTATGCCTTAAAGGCACCTCTAAACTTTATATGTATAGCTTGATTATAGATGTTATTATAAAGTAAAAGTTTGTAGTCATTTTTTTTGCCTTCCACCTTCCCGACAGCATAATAGCTTATTCAGTAGTCGTCTTAACTTGCACAAATAAAAATTATTTATTTTATGACATTCAATTTCTTGTTGTTTTTGTTGTTTTCTTTTACTTTTTGTTTTGTTTCTGTGTTTGTTTCATTTTGTGTCTACAGGCGGATTAAACGCTCTGGCGTAAATTACAAACAAATGCGGTGCAAATATTGTCACCTTCTCAATAAAACTCGTACAATTTGCCTGCAGTGTTTTGGGCACGAGTTTAATGACAAGCGATTTTTTATAGTTTTTAACACGATTCTTAACTGCCACCAATAACAATATTGTCGCCTTTAAAAAACGTGTTTTGAACACACTACAATTGGTAGTGGTGGAATTTCATTGGAATATTTCGATATTTTCAATATTAATCGATTAGCACTATTCATAAAGTTTGATTCCATTGAGCAGGCAGGCGCAATCATTAATGAACAATGAAGATAGACAAAACGAGATCAATGAAATTTATAAAGTGAAATTGTTTTGTTTTTTTGAATTTTTCTTTTCAAACTGAAAACCAAAAAAAGAAAGTAGTGGTAACATGGAAACTATTTCTTTGGTTCGTGAATTAATTAGTAATAATACTTAATTAATATTTGTTTAGTTAATTTCAGACCATTTGTTTGCCTTCTTTTAATAATTGCCATTTCAGTTATTATTTCATTGTCTAAATTATAACTCAGTTTAATTGAATGCAACAGTATAGAACTACCTTACATATAACACAGTACATACATCCATACTATACATATGATAGTGTACCCGAGTCACCCAGTCTAGCCCAATTGGAAGCTCGTTTTTTTACAAAATCACCAAAATGAGTCTTTTTTACTCTCTTGGACGACCAAAACTGATTTATCGTTTGGTGCTCAAAAAGGACTCAAATAAGACTCTTTCAATGTAAATCGGACTAATCAAATCACAAAAAACAAACTGGTAAAATGTGCGGAATTATAAATTAAGCCAGAGATGATCGTAATATTGGATTTCGCTGTATTAGGCTAACACATCATACTTATTTTATTTTTTTTCGCATACCGTTACTTATAACGTGAGATGTTCATTGTTTCAAAACCAATGAGTTTTCTGATTTATATTACTTTCTATTAGTTACATTGTGCGGTGGCTGAAAAGCAGTTAAGTTGCCGTAAGTCGATTAAAAAAAGAAAAATAAGAACATAACTTTTGTTAACATGAGGGAATTATTTAAACTAAGTAACAACGTGCAGAAGATGAAGAAGCAAAGTGTGACAACGTGTGTAAGTTTTTATATAAATACATATTTCACTTCAGATAATTAATTCATTTAAATCATTTTCAGAAAACCTAATACTAAAACCTGGAGAATAGATCGCGCAGATTTCTTAGGCTTGCTGTCGGAAATGTTATTTTATTATTTATTTTATTTTAGTTTAACTTTAATTTAATTTATTTATAATTTAATTTAATTTTTATTTTATTCTTTGTTTATAAGCACTTAATGAAATTTGTTTTTGTTTTTCTTTTTTTTTCTATAATTACTTGACAAAATAAGAACCTTACCTAATTTTTTATTATCAAAACCGTATAAGTACAGTAAAAGGGATAAAAAATGTGAATAAAAAAGATCTCAAATGATCATAATACGAAGTAAAATGAGTCGTAAAAAATTAAATAGATGGAACAAAATTTACGATATGACGGAAACGACTTCACAAAGTAGACTCGTAGTTGATTCCAAAATAAATCATAAAATAATCGTAATTTTAGTGGGCCGGGTCATAAAAAGACTCTTCGAAGAGTCCGCGGCTACGGGAACAATTGTTCTCCCGACAAACAAGTCACGTTACGTCAAAGTGAAAGCGGCATATGCGTTGTTTTATCCGTCTAGAGAGTCGAGAAGGATGCACAAATGATCAACAAATTAAAAAAATGACTGGCTGGGAATACGCAGAATTATTTATCGTATAGTATCAAAGTTATATTACATCAGTGAGTTATATTTAAATTTTTAAACTTGTATCTCTATAATACAAGTCTATATGAATAAGGAAATATTATCCACAAATCTGTCTGGTTCTTAAAAATTAAAATAAAAACTGAAATAATTTCAATTTAAAAGTACATATTAAATATAAATGATACCCATGTAAAAACATTTTTTTACTAATCGAGAACGTTTTTATTAAACTGACAAAATCTGACTCTCCATCCTTTACGCACATAAGACCGTCATAATAAAACAAGCATTTTTCTCGCATCTAAATATTGTAATGAATTTAATGTTTGAAGTCTAAAAATGCTTAAAAACGTGATTCAAAAATTATGTCCAAGTGGATTGAAAAGGTTTTTTTCACGATCTTTCTTAATACTCTATAATGCTATAATAATCCAGGAGTTCGAAAAGTTCGATCAATAATTTCAACAGAAACAGTTATGTTTGTAGTATAAATATTATTGTGCCATATATTTGAGCGAGCAACTCATTCCAATCGTGTTTTTCAGGCCTCTTGTTTTGTTAATTCATCATTACAACTCTTTTACAACCAATTACAACCTAGCTGCTCACACTACCCATGTTGTATTTGATAATTTTATCCATGAAATGACAAATTTATAAACTTCATGGCTATGCCAGAAGACTGGTGAGAGGACTAAGTAACATAACTTTTATATTTCGTTTTATTCGAAATGTCTAAGCTGAGGTTTGAGTTACGAGGTGTCGCATAATAAGCCTACGTATTAACTAATAAACTACAGCGATTTCATAAGTCCAAATCTACAAATCTATTTTACCTTCCAACGATATCTACCATACTAGATTACTAGGGTTATAAACTAAGAAACTAACGAAATTCTTTTTACTACACCTATGTATATCTATATATCGGTTCAATATAATAAAATGTAGTTAAAAATCGATAACAAACTTCTTTTACGGTTCACTGGAAATTTCCTGTGCTTCCCCTGGTACATAAATAAAAACAAATTTTAGTTCAACTAATAACAACAAACACCCGAAACAATAAGAATTTTTCGTTTTTCGTTTTTTTTCCGGATTTTGTATATTTATTTACACCTTTAAGTGACACTAATTATTCGAGTAAACGTTATAATAAACGATTTACGGTCTGTACCGATTTAATTTGATCAACATATGTCTATTAGACTCGTGAACATATTTAAAAGTAAAGGTAAGATTTCTGTCTCAGTCCAAATATACTCGGTCACGATTGTTATGGAAAATAAATCTTAATTGAAAGGAAAAAAAATGTTTTTTTTCTATAATCAATTAATTGTTTAATGGCTATAAGTGATAAACCAGAAAAAATAAATAAAAAAAAATACAAAATAATCGCCCATCAATTTCATAACACAGTTAAAATACTTTTTTTACACGCCAAGTTTATCTGATACACACTTCTGGTGATAACAATAAGTTCAAGCGAATACTTTTTATTTTTATTGTTAAGATTATAAATAAAACTACGAATATAAGAAGTGAAGAAATAAAAAAATAATGATGAAATTCTACTTATTTTGTCTATAAAAATCGATTGATTGGTGAACAGTAATTAGTAGGTATGGTCAGTAAAGTGATACA
>QOCX01004922.1:1731-13245 GCA_005959815.1 Sarcophaga bullata | reverse complement strand
CGTACCACATAGATGCAGAATGCAATAGAAAAAGTAAAAATCGATTTGTCAATGCAAACGTAACGGGTTTTCGTAGTTAAGACTGCTTTTTTCATAGGAATCCTTAGAAGCATAGTCGCCATTGTATAGTAGTAGGTCAGGTGTTGGCTTATTAGACGAGAGTTCAAAGTTGAAACTCCAGAAAAAATAAAATAAAACTTGAATGAAATTAAAAAAAGCGGAAATTTATGACGTTGGACTGAAGATACAGATCAGGGTACAAGGGAGGCTGGTGGAATGGGATCACAATTTAATTGGATGTGCCAGATGAGACGTTGTACGTTTCTAACAGAATTTACAAATGCAGTCTTAACACACTGATTGAAATTCTGCACCAGCAGAGTGAGTGCGATTTAATTAATGCATCAGACTTTTTGTAACGAGTCTCTTAAATGAAGTTTCAACAACAAAAACAAATAAATTCGTACAAAATGGAAATCTTGAACTTTAAAGGTCAGTACACCAGCTAACAAAAGCAGCTAACCACACTCTTTAGGTGCGATCAAAGGTTCAGGGTCTCTCACTTTAAATTTGAAATTTAAAATCAAAAAAATTTTGACTCCCTTTGCTGCTGCTGTTATCATCTTATCACTAAAAATAAAAATCAGAAGAGAAAAGACAACGCGCATATGACATATACATTTGGAAAACGAAGAAGAAGACCATGAAGAATATAAAGAAGAAGAAGAAACACAAAGACCGGTCTGCTCCAATTTAGGGATATAACCTTAACCTAATGTCTGTGCTGACTACTACAGATCTCTTGACTAATTACAGCGCATACGTAATAACATGGACCACGCCACTATGGAAAAGAGCATGTGGTACATTGCCACAGCATTGTCAAGGCAACCAGAGAAAGGTTTCTGTATAACTTGGTCGACTTGATGTGAACTGTGATCTTCTATGGGACAATTAGAATTCCCCTCCGAATATGGTCTGAGTGTGTGACTATTGATGTCCAGAGTTGGGTAGTTCATAATTTGTGAAGCACCACAGGATGCGCTGCTAGTACAATGCAACACTTATAGTTCTGCGAGGGTTTAATGATGGTAGGAGTAGGGTTTCGGTAATCTATTAGGACTAAATGGATTATTCCTAATGCTTATACTTGATAAGTTTTTGTTTGTTCTGGATTTTTGTTAAGAAAAATCAGAAGAAAACTAAAGAAAACCCAAAGGACATTGAGCCAGACGTACCAACATTGTAATGAGAGAACGTATTAGTTTGCTAAGAGGGAACCTAAACGTTTTTGTGGTATGAAGAGAATAATTTTAAAGGCTATACTAGGCAAAAGAGAACAAAGAGATAATCGTAAACGATCAATGATCGTAAACGATCTCAATTCAATGAATATTTTTATTGCTTTTGTAAAAATAATTTTTAATAAAAATTTTTAAATTTTTACTCACTTTTCCGTAAAGAAAGTTTAAAATTTTTTACACATTTTTCATGTCCACACTTACCTGAAAAAAAAAGAAAGAAAACAAGATTAAAAACATAATTTTAATAAGAAGTTTAAATTTTTATAATTAAGGTTCTCATAGTCGCCGTAGTCTAGTAGGTAGTGTGTTGGCTTATTAGACGAAAGGCCAGGGTTCGAATCCCCGATCAGACATCAAAAACGAAATAGTGAAAAAATAGTTTCTTCGGCGACTTCCTCTCCAGCAATTTCTGGCAAAACTCTGAGGACGTAAATAAAATTGCCAATGAAAAGTTTCTTCAAAAAAACTGTCGTTCGAGTCGACTTTAAACTGTAGGTCCCGGCACTCATCGGTATTAAATTAGCACACACAACCATAAGTGGTGTGAGAAGCGTAGGCCGTAATCGTGGACTGAAGGGTTGTAATGGCCAATTATGATATGTATGTATGTATAGTTTCTCCATATAGCAAAAAACCAAGAAGTTCTAGTCAAATTACAAGAAAGCAAAATAAATGAAAAGAATTCATCATAATTTTTGAATTTTTAAAAATTAAAATTAATTAAATTAATTAATTAGGGAACAGGATTAGACTTCTTCTGGTGGGATTCTCTCCATAGTCTAGCAGCATATATGCGAATAAGCTACAAAGGCCAGTCTTCGAAGTGCAAAACCAGCCATTACCCAGCCATAAAGGTATCGATAAAGTAGGAGAGTGGAATCGGACATACTAACTGGCATGAAACCTACTAGAGGTCTTCAGGCTCCATTGAAAAAAATTTTAAAAAAAATCCTACAGGAAGTCCATTGGAATATACCTGCAATGAGGTGAATTAAAACAGATACGTCCGCCGTTCTAAATAAAGGTCGTCTCGCCATTATTAGCTACCAAGACTTTATGATTTTTAGTCTGATCACTGACACGGGAAGATTATAACAAACATCGAGCAAAGTAAAACTATACCAAGCAGGACAATACATTATCACCAAATGCCCCTCCCATTATTAAAGAAACAAGGATCAGTAGACGTTGTTTAGAAGATATACAGCATATAGCGCACCTGACCAAGCACAAAAGTGAAGGAATTTGTTGATCAAATAAGGTAAACCAAAAACGTATGGGATGGGTGATTAGGGTTGATTAGATTGAACGATGAACTCCCCTTTGAAGTAGTGCGTAAGCGATTGCAAGGGGTTGTTTCTAGTATAGGAGGACCGCTATTTATAATATATAATGAGAAGGGGGGCTTTGTCTACCTGGGCTGTTAAAGCAAAAGTACATGCGAATCTCATGTGTCTTAAGCCTTGCTCTACTGCGCACCTCTAGCAAGTGAACAACAAATAAACGACTGCCGTATATATGCCGCATCAGCCTCTCTGTGGTTCAATAACTAACTGACGTATTCACATGATGTCAGCCGCAATTGGGCAAGAAGTTAGCTGCCGTATATATACGGCGGCCGTCACAAAAGGGTTAAGAGCAAATTCTTTAAACACAAAAACTGGCACGAAATGTCGTTAGATAGTCGATTGGAAGTTTTTTTTGAAGCTTCAAAAATTACCACAAAAATTCAAATTCTTTTGTCACTTCATTGTTGTTGTTGGGATATGATTGTAATCAACTGCCCTTAAAAAAAAACATGACGCCTGGCCGTCTTGATCCCAAATGAAATTGTGGAACATACAACGACAACAACAACAACAAAAGCAACGACTACACAACACAGGCATTTATTGTTGTTTTGGATAACTTTTTAAGCAATTTTTGGGTTTGTCTATGTCTTTTTTCAGTTGTTGTTGTGTTGTTTTGTATACTTGACCCAGTTTTCTTTGTACTGTGATTGTGTCTCGACTCTGTATTCAGAAAAAAAAAAGGCCAGAAGAGTAGAGGAAAACAAGCAACAAAATCTCTGTGTACGTATGTGTGTGTGTGTGTGTGTGTGTGTGTGGACGCTATGCTGTATTTCAAAAGTCGCGTCTCTGTTATTTGAAAACCAGCCTCTGTGTAATAATGGCTTATTTTTTATTTGTTGTTTTGTTGTTGTTGTTCTTGAGACCTTTTTTTTTGGGTTATTTTCATATGCATTGAGACTGCTGGTGGATATTTGATTTTGTCGTTCCTCTTTCCTTTTCTATGACTTTGTTAGTGTAACTGCTGAATGTCTCAGGGTTTTTGTGCTTCATCAGTGGTCTTATATGCTCTCCTTGCATACTTTGTGATCTGTAAACGATTTTTTTTCTCATTGAAATTGAGATCATAAACTGAATGATTATGAATGATAATGAAAATATACAACAACAACAACAATTTTTTTTTAAATCTAAATAAAGTGTGGTTATACATGATGATGACCTTAAGAAGCATTTGGAATATTGTCTGGCAACTTTTAACAGCCTGAGTTATGGCTTGACATCGACTCTGAGCAACATATTTTTAAGAAACTTTTCATCCCAATTCTAATTACCCTCCAAGACTTTTTTCTCGCCAAAAGATTACCGAGAAGGGAAAAAAATATTTTTTTTTCCGTATTTCCATTTGCTCGAAACGTCTGAGAGAGCTGAGGTTTGAACTACGGTCGCTCGTCTAATAAGCCCACATACTGCCTAGTAAACGACAGCTCCTATTTGTATTGAATTGCTCATATAACTTTTGCTCTCATTTGGCGAGAGAGCTCAGGAATGAATGCGATACTCCCGGCCTTTTTTCCCCTTAGAAAACTCTGTTAATTCTACAGACTATTTCGTCGCTTACATCGTTACCGTATTTATGTCAGGGTTTGTGCATAATGTTTCCATTGTTGTAGTGCTCAAATGGAAAGACCTTCACAGTGAGCAGTAAGTGACTGTGTGTCTGGATCAAATGAGGAACACAATAAAAAAGACAAAGAAGAGGCAAGTGAAGAGTGTCAAATGAAGAAATCGTAAAGCATTCCAAATGAAATACAGCCGTAAACCGAAAATAATTTCATTATTTATGACCATGATCATCACACAGACACACACACACACACTTTCGCACTCACACTCACGCTTACTCACTCACTCACGTTCATTCCAAACCAAACATCCAATCTTTCGTCGTATGCAGATTTGTTTGTCGCCAATATTTCTGTGGCTCATTTAGTTTTTGAGACAGACAGACAGACAGCCAGACAAAACGATTGTTTGTCTGTCTTTCGCATTAATATGTGACTTAATGACTGCGTCCATTGTTTAATCCTGTACCAAGTGTGTCCGTCTTCTTCTTCTCTGCTAAAGACGTTGAAGGTTACAATTTTATAGCCGTTTTGTTGCGCTTGCTCATGGGAATCAGTTTTGATGAGTTTTTGCGGTTTCTAAAGGGAATTAAACGATTGACTGAGAGAATAAGGCTTCATAGGAAATGCAATTGAAATATTGAATGAATGAATGAATAGGTGCGTGAGTGTATGAATGATGATTCATTTACTTGTACATTATGATGAGAAGTTTTGTTTTTCTTTCGCATAAAACTGCCTTAATAAAGAATTTATTATCCTTGAAAGTCTATCATCACATCGTTGCCACTTTGGTTGTGATGGTTGAATGGACTTCGTTCACAAACTCTCAAGCTTTCTTAGTCCAAAGGGCTATCGAAATCAAAGCAATCGTTAAAGATATAAAACGAAATAGATTCGTAACCTTCAAAGTGTCTATAGCAGAGGAAGAAGACACAAGACAATGAAAATTATTACGAGGGTAGAAGCTAAGGTTAGGTTAAGTTTTGTCACCCAAATTTTTCACATCCATTCACCATATTAGAATGGGACGTCTGGCCTAAGCATTTAGACTCACTTATGTGACGGTACAATGTCTTTCATATCCACTTCAGACAGATAAGATTTGACAAACCAGTCAGACAGTCTGCCATCAGAATAAGTATACACTCAGTTTTGGTCTCCACTATGTTATCAACAGGCTTATCTCACAATGTCTTTGTTTGGCAAATTAACTGCAACAGTTGTTTGCTGTCATCAAAGGCATATTCTTGTACTCACTTTTGCTCCCCCACCGAATTTTCAGCAGTTCACCTACAATGTCTTCAATTGACAAACCAGCCAGCCACACAGTCTGCTGTCGGCATTTTAAAAGTGGTGGGCAGGCAGCATTAGTTTGTCGTTGCCTGTGTCCTACGCACTGCACCAGAGCGGCGGAGTAAGTGCGATTTAATTAATGCAACAGCCTGTGTGTGATGAGTCTCTTAAAGAAGATGAATATAAACGAAACCCCAACAACAACAATAACAGCAAATAAATCTGCATACAAAACGGAAATCTTGAACTTTAAAGGCCAATACTCCATCAGCAACAATAGCAGCCAACAACCACACACATCAGCATCAGTTCAATTAAAGCTCAGGGTCTCTCACTTTAAAAATTTAAAATTTTTAATCAAAAATTCAGACTCCCTTTGCTGCTGCTGCTATTCATCTCACAGAGGATAAAAAGAAAAAGAAACAACGAAAAAGAAAGGGCAGCGTGCATATGACATATGCATTTAGGAAAAGAAGAAGTAAAAGACTAAGAAGTGGAAGTAGAAGAAGAAAGACAAAGGCCAGTCACTTTCATTGCACAGCCGCCCAGTACTGCAAGTGTGAGAGACGACAGACAGTCACAGGAAATGCTTAAAGAATCTCATTTCTTTGTTTCTACTTCTGCAGCAAAAAGAAAAAAGAAGAACAGCAACTGCAACAACAACGACAATGAAGAATAATTTTTATCCAGACATTAAATGACCTTGAGAATGTTACTTTACGCTTCTTCTTATTATTATTCGTTGAATATTTTCTGTTGCTGTTGCTTCGACGAGTTGCTAATTTTCTTGGCTGCACAAAAAAGCAATTCTTATGGGTGATGAGGATGAATTCTTAAATATGCGACTGAAGGGACAACAACATTGTATCGCAATTGTATTTTTATTGTTATCGTTCTAAAGCTCATACAAGGGGGTTGGGGTCAAAGTTTATCATCATGAAGGCCAAACTAATGCATCCATTCGTCGTCCATTCATCCATCAATTGTCTTGAGAATTAAAAAAGAAGTAGAGTCTGCATCTTCTTTCTGGGTTTTGTTTTTGACTTTGGAAATGGAATGTGCAGAGTTCAAGGGTGACGAAATTAAAGCAGTGCCTAGTGAAAGGCGGTATGAGAATCAGAATTTATCGTTGCAGTCACGACGGCGTCGTTGTAGAAAAGATTTTTATTTGATGGGGACAGAATAACTCATTCCTGCGTGATGGTATTCATTAACCCTCTAGGGACAGGAGTTTGTGTATATTACTGCAGGTCATTGTTGTGCATCACAGCGCTGATGTCGTGTAAATACGGCACTTAGTTATTGGTTTTACAGAGGACTGATGCCGCATATACACGGCAATCAATTATTTGTTCATGGTCACTTGCGTTTTTCCGAACTATGACGACGATGCAGGTACAGGTCGCGAAAGGTTAAAGCCAGGTACGTATTTGTTGTCTGTGGCTTCAAATATTTCAGGGATTTCAGCAAATAGGTCCTCAACCTTTAAAATGAATATTTTAATTCCAAAGACATAATTATAGAAGTAAATAGGCCCTAATGGCAAAACAACAAAATAATTGAATTTTAATTGAAAAATTCCAAAAGTCGACCTTAATTTCAATAGCGTAAGCGATCGATTTATGTCAAGTACCTCTGCCACACACTAATTTATTTCTATGGTGTGAGGTGGAGTGGTGATGAGGGAGGGGGGGATTGGCTATTGTTCTCATTGTTATTGAAACAAATTATTACCGCCAGTAATGTATGAATGAATGAATAAATGAATGACTGTTAGCCATACAAAAATTAATCGATAACAAATAATAGAAATTCAATTAAAAATAATAATTTGTTAATCCTTAACCTTTTTCGAATTAAAAAAAAGAAAAAAACAAAAACATTATTTGGCTTGACTTGTCTTAACTTATAATAACGCTTTACAATTTCGGGCCAGCAGTGATTTGAATATCTTTTGTATTGGCCATGATGTGGTGTACGCCGCCCCCAGCTGCTGACGTTTAGCTATTACAAGAAAGCCACAAAAGAAACAGAAACAATAAAGATTTTAAAACGATCTAAAAATTTAAAAAAAAAAACAAAAAAAATACAGAAAAATCTGTAAACAAAGGTCACAAGAGTTTAAAAATACAACCGAAAATCACAATTTAAAACGATATTCTGCCGTTCAATTGAAAACACACACACATATACGCACACAAACAAACCAAATAGCAAAACATAAATCACAAACACTTTGTGAGTGAGTAACCGATAATAACACGCAGCGTACGTCGTCCATCTCATATTTGTATGTTTATACGTTTGTCCGTCTATACATCTGTTCATCCATCTATCGATGCTTTATAGTTTCGATTTTCAATGAAAACGAAACGAATATGTTCAACCAGACACACACACACACACACAAACATACACACAACAAAACCGACAAACTTTCAAAGACAAAAAATCCATTTTTTTTAAGTTTGTGGGCGAAACCTTCAACAAAAAAAGTGTAAAAAATATTTTATTTATGACTCTTGTTGTTGTATATGCGTCATGATTTGATTTAGTTTTTGTTGTTTATTGATCTTGCTATTCTAAAGTAAAAAAAAAAACAATCTTATACCTTGAATTCTGAATATTTTTTAGATCACGAGCCAAATAATCAGGGATCAAATGGAAGATTTGTAAAAAAACTTTGAAAATTAAAAAAAGTATACAAAAAAAACACAAAAAAAGTTAAAAGTAAATATCGATAATTTTTTGTTAACAGGAAAAACATAAATAGTTTATGATAACTTTTATTATCAATAGCTTTTGTTATCGATAAATTTCGCTATCGATAAATTTTGTTATCGATAAATTTTGTTATCGATAAATTTCGTTTACAATAAAATTTGTTATAGATAAATTTTGTTATCGATAAATTTTGTCATCGATAAATTTTGTTATCAATAACTTTAGTTATTCATAAATTCAGTTATCGATAACTTTTATTATCTGTCATTAAAAATTTTAATTTTGTATTAAATTTATATTGATTTCAGTGATAGCTTCACTAATTACAATAGTTATGTAACCGATAACAAGTGTTTTCCTTTACAAAAAATGTTTTCCCGTATTTTCCAATACTATCGATAACAACAATTCAATATTTTTATTTTATTTCATATTAAACATTAGCGTTAAACCTTAATATGTTAACGAACCAACCTTTACTTTCAAAAAAATAATCGATAACAAATATTTATCTTTGAAAGTTATCGATAACAAATCTTTTTTTCTTAAAAAAAGATATCGATTACTTTTTTATATAAAATCTAATGAAAAAAAATATTTTTCCCCTGGAGCTTAAATGTTATATTCATGTTTGTTGATCTTGTCTTTCAAGTTGACAATTTTTTCTAGAAATTTGTTATTCAGTTTAATCATAGACTCCATGGAATGATTAGAGTACAATTCGTTTTACGCGGAAATTAAAAAAACATGAGAGAAGAAAACTAACCAACAAATCAAGCTAAAACAGAGGACCTCCAAATAAAAATTAACACGATTTTTTTTGAAGGAAATTAATTTGTTTTGAAGATCAAGAAATGATGTGTTGTATTGGTGAAATACCCCCACATACATAATAAAATGAACGACAAAGTAAGTGAGTGAGTGGTATTTCCGTTAAGAGTTTTTTTTAAGAAAAATTTATCGAATTTGACCTTTTTTTCTTAAAATTGAAATTATGGAGTGAACTTGAAATTTTTAAAATAAAAAATGCCCAGAAAAATATTGAAATCATGCTGGTACATAAATTATTAAGAATTAAATCGATAACATTCGTCACTTGATATATCCTTCACACATATTTGATTGCAATTCATTCATTCATCGAATCGATTCCAATTCAATTCAATTCGATTACGAACGGTAACGTTTTTGGATTCTGTGTTTTTCAATTGAATTCAGTTCAGTTAAGGTTTGTGTGAACTGAAAACAATCCGATGGATTTGCATAGCCATAAAGATTTGATTGAATTGCCAAAACCCACAACAAACAACAGTTGTGTAGTCATCGAAATTGAAATTTAAAATTTAAATTTGCAAACGGCACAACCGTTAATCGAGGGTAACGGTGAAGAATGACAAAAAAAAAAAAAAAGATGTGAACTTCCTCAACCACTAACCAGATTGAAATATAAACAACAACGGAAAACGGAATTACTATCAAAATAAAAAGAAAACAAGCACAAAAAAATTAAATTAAAACGATAAATTATCGAAATGATAACAAACACACACCAAACGACGATTCATCTTCAACTTCCTAAGCAGAAATTCATTTATTATTCATTAATCTTCCACCAACAACTCGCTGTTGATTATTCTTTCAAAACTTTGTTAGAAGATCACGTTAAAATTTAAAATAATAAGAAGAAAAGACTTATAATTTCGATAACAAATAGATTAAATAGCAAAAAAACACAAAAATAAAAACAGATGACGAGCATAACTATTCAAAATTGGCATGTGATTAATTAATCAAAATTTGTTTGAAAATTCGAGAATGTTTGTTTATACGTATTTGGAAAACAAATTAATTTTTAAACGTTTCAATTGGTACATAAAAAAAGGATACCTTTTTTGCTTAAGAAAAACATTTCATTAAAAAATAATAAAAAAAAACAGCCTTAATTTACTAAAATTATGATTTCGTTTACAAGGTTATCGATAACAAAAATATTGGTAACAAAATTATCGATAACAGAATTTATTAATATCTCAATATCAATGAATCAGTAACTATAATAAAAGGAAATAAATGCAAATGGCAAACATTTACGATTTCAATAACAAAGTTATCGATAACAAAATAATTATTATTTTGATATCGATAAATCAATGACTATGACAATAATGAAAATATAGTTAAGAAAAACAACTTTTATTTACTAAATTATGGTTTCGATAACAAAGTTTCGATAACAAAATTTATCAATATCCTAATATCGATAAAATAGCAACTATAATAAAATAAATAAATGCAAATTCAAAATCTTTATGGTTTCGATAACAAAATTATAATTATTTTGATATCGATAATTTAATAACAATAATGTAAACTATAATAAGAAATTACAAAAATATCGATTAAACATCGATCAATAAAGAATTTAAAAAAATAATATCAATATCTACTGATTAAAAAATTTCTGAAATTACAAATTTATCGATAACACAACTATTCTATTATTAATTATCGCAAATTTTCATTTATTATTGTTCGAAAAATTAACGTTTTCGATTTTTTGTAATTAAAAGTTATCGATAATTCTAAAACATTAAGAGTTATCGACTCAGGCTGCAAATAAGTCCCTAATGAAAGTCCTAAGGAAAGTCCGTCCTTATTATTATTATTGTTTTACATTTCATATTTCAAGTTATCGATAGTCGATAGCCGCCATCACTTTTTTTTCTTTTTTTAAACAAATCTTTGAAACAAAAAAAAAATCCAACGTTAATGAAAAATTTCAATGACGATCATAAAACCTAAGCAGCAGTTAAGCCAATGAACGATGACAAGACAAGACTTTAACTCGACCAAAGATTAAGTGCTTGTGTGTGTGTGTGTATAGTTGTCAATAACGTTCTTAACATGTATAGCTTCAAGCCAAGTTCTAAACACAACGAGTTACTACGTCTATATGGGGGTCAAAATGACAAATTTTTTTTATCGAATTTATTTGGTTTGGTAAACCTTGTTTGCGTTTCCTTATTTAAGTTTAAAGAATTGAAAACAATAAACCTTCTGCTATTCATGGTGGTTGTTCTTGTCTAGTGGTTGTGATTTTGTTGTTATTGTTGTTGTTGCTAATGTTTAGGAAGTGTTAATTAAATAATTAATAACTAGAAGAAGGAGAAGAAGAAGCTGAAGATTACGATTTTAATTTCAACTAAAAAGACTGTCAATATTTGAATTTATTTTATGGCCACAAAAACAGAATCGTCTACACACGCAAGCAAGCAC
>QOCX01004921.1:0-11993 GCA_005959815.1 Sarcophaga bullata | reverse complement strand
ATAACTTTTAGTCTATCAATTGTACTATTACATATACAATCATTTGTTAACTTTATTAAAAAATGTTCATAAGGAGAATTTTGTGGCATTTAAAACTTTAAGGCAAACAATAACGAAATCCGTTAGTGCACGATCTCTAGATTACCCTATAACAATAAATTGAACATCTGTTCTCTTTTTCCTTTATTTTAAAGTAGTTTACATTAACATAGAAACTATAATTGATTATTTCGCACGTAAGTCTAGTAGGGGATGTGTTTGGCTTATTCAGATTAAATGCCACGGTTCAAAATCCCTGGTCAACATTTAATACAAAATATGAAAAAATTTCTTCGGAGCGCATCTCAGCTGATCTCTGACAAAAACCCTGAGATTAAGATAATATTGAAATAAAAAGATTCTCATAAATCTGTTGGGGGGGTTTCGGACTCGCTTTAAACTGTAGGCCACCTTCATGCCACTCACAGCGTAAAGTTGATGTGAGAAGCAATCGTACGTAAATCCTGAACTGAAGGTTATTATAATGGACTAATACAACGGTTGCGACACTGAAAATACACCCGGTAAATCTAACACAATGTAGCCTAAGTTGCTCAGTTTAGTTGGAGTAGAAACTCAAAATACTTCTTTTTATATTTCTGGAACCTCCAAACTTATTTTATTTGATAATTTTTTTTTTTTTTTTTTTTTTTTTTTTTGATTATTACACCTAATTATTTGGTTCTCTTCCATCCGAACGCCATGGCGAAGCCAACGCGCCGCTGGATGTTAATGCGCTGCTTTATCGTCCATATTTGTTGAATAGTTTCATACAACGCTCATTGTTACAATCGACGGCCAATCACAATGGACCATAAGCCTTGCGTTAGGCTCTTTTCTCTCGAATTATAGGGCTTGATAGGGCATGCTTCAGCGCCATGATCTGCTAACTCAATTGCCTATTGAACGCAGTAGCTCCTACTGTTAGAATGGTCTCGCTTGAACTCCAGACTGAATCATTCTTGCTGGCAACGGCGTAGCCAAGATAAATAAAGTCATTGAACACATCGACAGATATTAATTAGTCATGCCGTAGTCTAGGATCCAATACGCCTCATGCCCCTAACTTGTCGACACTTGATCTTCGATCTGCCTAAATTGACAGTCATGACCCCATCCTGATAGACTCTCGTTTAATACGCTTTGGAACGCGCTATGATGTCAATGACACGTCCGTCAGCGTAAGCAATCAAGTTTTTGTGGGAAAATAGCCGACACTCTGATGCACCTCCCGTCTTTCGACAGAACACTCTCTATGGGGTGGTCAAAGTCGAAGAGTTCGACATGTTAAGGAATCGCCTGAAAGACAAAGCTGTGTGGCCTGGTAGGTAACAGAATGGTATCACAAGCTACCTAAAACATGAGTTAAATCCTGTAATATGAATTACCTACCGTTAACAAATGATACATTTAAACTAATTGAATAGTCGAAAAACGAATCGTAATTGTGCTACATACATGCAAACTGTTTTGACAACATGATAATGCATCGCTACTCAAAGCAAAACCAATTCACAAAGACTGCTACATGTTAAAACAAGTATTAGTAGAGCTTCTCTTATGACTCTGAAAGATTTTAAGTTATCGATATTAATCGCTAGCTTAAAAATCATATATAAAAAATATAATTTTTAATTAAAGATAATTTTCTCTCAAAATAAAGACCAATAAATCACTTCTAATCATTATTAATTTTCAATTTTATCTTAACAATTTGACAAACAAAAAGGTAGCAAAACTTTTATCAATTAACTTTTCTGATCACAACGACGCCTACTTCAATAGAAGGTTTAGATGGTAGTGCAGGTATATATCGAAGAGACATTTTACATGAATCTGCTCTTATCATATACGGGAATTTTCCCTGTTCTCTCTAAATTTATGAAATAAAAATTTACAGATTTTTGTAATCTTCCACAGATAAATATGTGCTTTTTAAGTCTTTTTATATTAATTTTAACTGAAATTTTCAAAAAGGGAAATTTTTGGAAATTTTAAGTTTTTTGCGAAAAACGAAACCAGACGGGAAATCAATTAAGAATTCTTGCTTAATAATGGGAAAGGAAAATTGTGGTGGTAGAATAAGGTTGAATTCGACATGCACGTAACTAACTAAGGCTTAGGGCATTGGTTGGAACAGTCAATGTCTCTCTCCTTATTTAAGATCTTTTCCAAAGTATTTTCAATAAATCTTCCTTACTGTGCCATTTTCCACTTATATCTATTGACCTGCTCAGGCTTAGTTTTTAACTGCAATTAAGGCAGTGGTATATAAAGTTAATAGCTTATATTAAAATTCTGCGTTCTATTAGCAAAATGTTAGGTTTCTTTATTTCCAATTAACTTCTTTGTAATTGAGGTACCCATTAGCAATGGCGTAATAGTTCCATGTCTGGCAGTAACCGTTGATTTACCTTCTTCTACACTCAGCACGGTTCTTGATCACCGTAATTGGGTTTATCGCCTTAGTTGTAGTTTGGACTATACGTAATGTTTCCCTTAAATCCTATACGTAAACTTTTTCAAATTGATACCGCACTTGATCATAAAATTCCCAGATCGCGCATAGCCCCACTGAAAACTTGTATTATGGTCCGGGAGCTTAGAGTAAAGCTTTATTTCTTGAATTGGTGGGGGGGGAGGGCCAGACCATTCTACATCCTAGTTATTTCTTTTCCAATACATTTCTCAGACTCACTCCGATATGTTGGATTCCATTTACTTAAATTTTGGTTTCCAATTCAAACATTTGCTTTGGACTTTTTGGAGGAAAGAGAGAAAATTGAAAACAACTTGTTAATCCTATTTTTAATAAGTTTGAAAATATAAAATGCTTAAAAGTATTAAAACCTCAACTGTTTGTTGGCAATAACGTGATTTCAATAAATTTTATTTTTTGTTTGTTGTCTGGAAGGATTGTGTGCTATTCTAGAATGTTCCGACAATTTTGAATTCTATCTTTGTAGAAAAGAAAAAGAAGAACACGAAAATCTTCACACGAAATCTTATCTTAATTTATTTTGTGTTTAATAATACTATGCTCAGAATACAAAAATGGGATCAATACACCCAAGATTAATGACATAGTGTAGGTTGTCACAATGTCGATGAATTAAACGACACCAGAAGTTGTCCCAATTGTTGCCCAAAGGGAAATAATAATATTTGCAACAAAACACTAATATTACCCGATTTTGGTAGTTGCCCAAAACGTGTAATTGACACATTTTTATTCGAGTAAAGATAAGATGACGTGCTTATATAAAAATACTTTATCACGACTGATTTAACTATTTGAATAATAAACTACGGTAATATTTTGTCCGATTATTCAAACGAAGTGTCAAGGTCTCTTCACAAGGAAATTGGAAACTTTAAATATGTTTATCATTTCTTTTATAGTCTTTATAATACTTTTCATTAAAAATGTTAAACTTGAAAAAAAACCGAGAAAAAAATATATTCTCCAACGTTCTATCCCATCAAAACTCATAAGATATAAGTTCGGAACAAAAATATTTATGTATTGCCGTTTTAAAGCTATCTTCCACTCTTAAAAAAACTATTATTTTTAAAATTGGTTAAATATGTTCGGTAATCAATTAATTTTGTGATGAAAGTTCAAAAAACATTTTCAGTATAAATATTGTTTGGAAGGATTAGAGAAATGTAAAAAATATTTTTAATTCTTCTTCAACCAGTGAACACTTTAGACTACATAGTTACGCGGGTATTATTATTCACTAGTCGCACCTTGTAATTTTATAAATAAAAAGGTCTTCCGAACAACGAACATCTTTAGTACTTTAGACTAATAACGATGCTACATAAATGTTTATTGTGACCAAATATTTAAAACATTGATAATGATAATAATTAGTCGTTATATTTTCAGTATCAAATTGTTTAATAAATTTACTTTTAGGCCAATTATATTTTGTACAATAAAAATAGTAAAAAAAACTATATTATTGGTTTGTACGTTTCATTTGTATTGCAATTTTTTTTGATTTATTGTTATCCGCATATATTTCGGGGAATCGAACAGAACACCTAATGATTGATATGAAATGTCATACCGTCCATAATGATCTTACAAAACCAGCAGTATAACATTGGACAACTTATTTGACAGATGTTGCTTCGGTAAGATAGCCATTATAAACTGTCAAAAGTTCTTGATAGTTACCCAGTAGGGCTGTTTTGTTAACAAATTCGAATATTGCTTAGCGAAAACAGTGTTATGTTTTGTCTCTCGGTAGATTCATAAATATGTTAAAAAGCCATTTTGTTTGTTGAATATTGAGCTTCTTCAAAATATCTTTGAAGGAATACTATATCATTCCTGTTTTCCCGGGTTGTCACGTTAAGAGCTAAGGAATATTCATTTTGTAAAAAACACTTATTTTGTATCTTTTGAAAATTCTCAATGTGTTTATATTGCGGCCGTAGTCTATTAGGTGGTGTGTTAGCTTCCTAACGTGATACTACAGTCAAAAATCCGGTCAGGACATTTCAAAATATAAAAATATGCTTCGCTGGAATTTTCCTCTCAGCAGATTTCTGGAAAAACTATGGGGAATAAATAAAATTGCAGAAAACGTTTCTCAAAAAATTTATTGTTATGTAGTCGCTTCTAAACGTAGGTGCCGCCACTCATGTATAAACTAACCATACACAACAATAAGTGATCTGATAGCTATGCTGCAATCCGGACTGAAGGTTGTAATGACCAGTTATGTTATGCTATGTAGCTTTATATTACAAAACATTATCCACTTCACTTGGCAAACTCTTGAACTAAAGTTGATCAAGGAAGGTACTGTAACAACGCTTTACAAGTTTTGACACACTTCATCAAACGATTATTTAAATGTCATCCTTATTTCAATTCGATGCACAAATTCTCAATTAGATATGAGGTCCAGGCATGTCCAGTTTAAAATGTGCTTTGTTCCTCTAACCGCTCTTCCGTGAGTGCGCTTAAGGTATTGTAATGCATAACTAGCCACATAAACGTTAGAATTTTTTACGCGTTTAATTGCATTGTTTATTTTGTCTTATGTTTCGTATATCTATGGATACATACTCTAGAGTTTTTAAATGGTTTCAACTTTCATGACTATATGCACGTTGCATGATTTTAGATATTGGCAGCTTGTAAAAATTTATCTTATACATTTTTGTTTAGAGCACCAACTGAAAATTTTATTTACGGTCTTGTCAGGCTTCTCTAAAGTTGCACTTCTTCCTTTTTCGGTACCGCTTCTCAAAAGTTATGTTTTTTGACATGATTAGCGTTTTTTAAAAATTTAAATGTTAAAATAATTAAAACGCCAACAAAAAGAATCTTGAGATAATTAAATGAAGCAGGATGTAGACCCAATATCTAAATATTTAAATATTTAAGAGCGTTAGAACAACGACACTTGTACTGGTGTATTTGTTAGCATAAGACATAAAGATAGGTAATTAAAAGAACTTGGTAACACTTTACTTCAATAGTTACTCATTATTATTACTACAGATATTCTTTTGCCCTAGTCTTGAGCCCTTTTAACGTTAATCAAAACAATTTGAAGATCTTTTTTTTTTTGGTTGGTAATCGGCGCATCGACTTAAACCTTTCTGACATCGAACAAAAAACTTAAGAGGGGGGGGGGGGTCAACAGATAAAATGAAGTTACCAACTCAATGCGGCGCTGAATATAACTAAACTCAACGCATTAGGAAATACTTGCCTCAATACACTTTGCCCCTCAGAACCAAGAATAGGGTTCTACAGGCAAATGCTCCTTTTTCATGAAATTAATTTTGTTTCTTTGAACTATTTTTAATTAATTATTCAGAATTTTAATTAACGGTTTTAAATATGCACATCCCATAAATACTTTTTATGCAGTGCAGTAGTGCATCTTATGGCATAAATAAAAAATATTGGTTTGTAGGGTTTAAAAATCATAAACACATTATCTCTTTTTTTTTGTCGACCAACGAAACGAGCAAAGGAACGACGCAACTTAAGCCAAATTTATTTCAGATTTCATACTTTTACACCAAAAAAGCGGACAAAGCTCCGTGGACCAATACTTGTACATACAAGCATAAAAGATGCAAACAACAAAATAGAGACAAACAAACAACAACAACAAAACAGCTGCAATTGTAAATGAAACGTAGAAAAAATATAAGAAAAAACAAAGTTCTATTAAATATTTACGTGTACAAAATACAGCAAATTTAACCGCTGGTTGTAAATTAAATACAAACTACATTTGAGAACAAAAGAAAATAGTAACCTTACTGATGATCTATTGACTAATAAATAACGGGCACTAAGGGTAAGTATAAAGAAAGCCAACATACTCTGATGTTAAAAGAGAAATTTATGTAAATTAGAGTAGCACAGGTCTAACGAATGCCATAAAAATTACAAATAAAAAAGTTCTCATAGGTGAATCACAAAATACGCTACTCTATACGATACTCTATCTTTAAGAGCTTCCAGCTTTGATGAACAAGACATTTCTCTGATGTATATGCTAAAAATAGTTTGATGTGAATATCGGGAAAGGCACAGTAGGCATATTACTAGTCGTTATGTAACATTTAAAGGCAATATGGTGTCTTAATTTATTAGTATATGTATCAATGTTATGTCTAGTAATTGAAAATAATATTGCTCATTGGCAATTTGGGACATATCCCAAAACGATTCAATAAATTATGTATTAGTCGCTGTTTATGGTTTTTTCCCGCTTTTTAAGATACTTACTAATTGATCAAATTATAAACTTTTGGGGAGGATTAATTAATCCAGCTTCTCATACATCAATCTTGCGAGTGTTTATCTTTCTCCCATGTTTTTCTCCTACAATTTTCAGTTGAAACTATTTGAGAAACTTGAGTTGGAATTATTTGAGAAACTGAGAGGTATGGTCGCGAAAAAATTTGTTTTCAGATTACTGAGCTGGGGGTTTGAAACTAAGAAATCTCCGTCTAACAAGTCAACTTAACTGCCAGGATATGGGCGACTCCACGATGTCGACGCGTTTTCTATTTGTTGGTGCTTCCACAATAATCAACTTTCATCATATATTCATACATAAATACATTCCATACAATAATTTGATCATTAAAACCCTTCAGTCAAGAATTACAGATTTCGCTTGTCCACGCCACTCTATGTTGATATGTAATTGTATTCCACAGTTTAAAAGTTGACTCAAGAAGACAGATTTTTGAGAATATCATTGCATATAACTCTCAGAATTGTCCAGAAATGATTACTGGGGGTTAAGTCGCCGGCAAAACCAATTTTTTCATTGGTTTTGTCTAACCTTAGGGTTAGAACCGTGGCAAACACCACCACCTACTAGAATACAAACACCCACTAACGATGTGCTATGTTTCATCAAATTTGGGTTTTTAAATGTAGAATATTTTAAACATTAGCTCAGAATTCTTGGATATGCTCAGTCCTCTAAATCTCTCTCCTTCGTCTACTTTTTTATATTTTGTTGTAATACAACGGGACCTTACAGTAACCAAGTGAGTTATGCTTCTTAGAGTGAATGTTTTATTAATGATTGTATTGGAAATACATGCGTACCACATGTTGGAATTACATTTTTATGGCGCACTGTATGCGTGCGTGCTTAAATTAAAACATTTTGTATGGTTTTGTTCACTCATTGGACTAACAAGGGAGAATAAAAATACTCGCAAATTTCAAGCATGCTCGACTCAAGTGTGCGCATAATAATAAGCTGGACATACCTTTCATATCCTGACCAAAGAAAAAAGCCGCTACTTTTAATAACCGCTTCTTGTAATTCATACGTATTGTAGTTACATACGTTATGAATAAAATTTTCTTTTGATTTTAACTTTATATACTGACCATAATGAGAAGAAAATTTGTAAACAATTTGATTAATTAAGGCCATGAATATTACGAAATTCAGGAGAGAAGAAAATAATAAAAAAATTGCTCTGTAATGCTTAAAAGTTCTGAGTAGAAAGAATTTCCAAAAATATTTCCATAAAAATATGCAGGCTGCTGATAGATGATAGGACACATGTGCTAGCTGGACTAATTGTGAATTGATTTCCAATATTTATTAACTCTGGTCGCTGTTGTTTTATTGTCTGCAGAGGTGAAGAGCTTAACTCATTGGGTTGAACTCATTTTCAACGGCCGCGTCAAACTCTCGTTTAGTATGTACTTGATCTTAATTTTTTGTAAAACTAAAGTAATTCTAATGAATTTCATGGATATTTACATTCACCCATCACTGTTCACAGGCGTCATTAGTTTTTATTCAAAGAGTTGGAATAAACTTTCCAAATATTCTCAATGTTAGTACTGTTTAGTAATTATGCTATAAACATTGGTATTTAAATGTATAAGAGCGTGGTTTTGAATGCTCAAATGAGTACAAAGACTTTTTACTCGTACAGTTTTTATCGATATTCTGTTGAGAAAGATGTTTCAGCCAATGAAGCGGTACTGACAGGATAATTTGAAAAAAAAAATAAAGTTAGTAGGTGTGGGTTTTTTCATATTTTTCTTTTTAATTCAATTCTTTTTATGTTTATTCAGTAACATTGTTTTCTCTTTATTTTTTTTTTTGTCCTTTTCATAAAACTTTACACTGTTTTCTACATGAAAATGTATGTTGCTGTTGCGAAAGTTCTTTTTTCAATAGTTTTTGTTTTTAGTGTTGCTAGGTTTTTTATATTTGCTGAAACACAAATGTTTTATTAAAATTGCTTCTGTTCTAGAGTTCCCTGTGACTGTGCATAGTTTTCTAGAGACTGTGCATAAAAACAAAAACAGTAAACGATAGTGAAGAGAAGCGGATGTTTTTCATCGTTTAATGTTGCCACATCTATGTATACACAGAATAAGTATGATAAACTTGTGACGTTTCCTTTTGTTTGTTTTAGCTTGATTTTTTCTACTTGAACACTCTGTTCAGTGACATTTACGACTTAAACACAGAGTTTTTATTTTTGCTGCTCTTCTCTTCCAATTTGTCTTAAGTACAAAGTCGATTCTATATGGAAAACATTGAAATGACATTTGTTTAGCTTGTTTGTTATTTTTCAAACTAAACTCAATTGAAGTAACACAAATAATCGGAAAGTGCATAGCAAATCTTTAATAAGTAATTTATTTTAATTTGCTATGCTCTTTATCATGTTACTATATACCGCGAAATGCTATGTGAGAGAGTTTGAGAGTAACTTTCGCTAAGTGCATGTTCCAAACGCTTCGAATTAATCAAAAGAGGCAATTTTACTAAGAATATGTAAGATACTTAGAAATCAACTATACGTTAGTGGTATACGTAAAATAATTTTTCTGTCTACGGTCAAATACCATGAGAATTATCTCAAGTTTAAATTTATAGCGTGGCCATAATATGCTCCAAAATTGTTCATTTATTTAATCTCAGCCCTTGCAGATGTTGTTTAAATGAAAGAAATGACCGTTGATTAGACGCTGTCTCCCCTGTCTTCTGCAGACAGATGTAAAGTTCCCGCTAGAATCCCAGCCACATTTATCAAGGAATAACCCTAGGACATTATCTCAAGTGATTGGACGCACCTAACCTCACCAAACCTGACACCTCTTTCTGAATTAACTGCTTAAAGCTTTACGTACATGCTTTACTGATACATCCTGCAGTGCTAGTGATACAGGTCGAATGTCCTTACAAGTAATTTTTACCCTTTGCGTCATGGATTCTACTTCCTTAATTCCTTTATGTGTAGTCCTCTCTAATTAACTATTGCTAAAGTATGTGTTGGAGCTTGCAAGATTTCAGATTGTGGCAGCACTTTTCGATCCAAGACAAACCTGTTTTTTCTTTTAATTTGTGCTTTGCTTTGTTTCAATTCATAGCCATTCAAATGAACATTTACGATAAATATAGTGTACATACTGTATAGCCCATATATTGCACCTAGTTGGGTAAAAGCTCAGCCATCCAAACTAATGATGGTTTCAGGAAAAGACATATAAAGGACAAAATCGTTTAGATAAACTAACGAATAAAGAAAACTTCGTACAACAAAAAAGGAAAAAATTTTAACCTTTACAGTATGTTCTAGGATGATTCTTTAAGATGTCTTCTTTTGTAGCCTGCGTCATGTTGATCTTTGAACACCAGCTTCTATGTATCCATTCGCGGGTGTAGATCTCATATATAATTAGACTGTTCAAGTCCTGATAACGTTTTCATTTATGCTTTATGTTTTATTATATGCCAAAATCGGGCCTTGGAAGACAATGTTTTCTATTCTTGTTCGCACCTTTATTTGTTTGGTTTGTGTTTAGGATGTTGAAATTCACATTACTGTTGTACAGAGAGTCTCGACATCACTACAAATATCGTTTATAAATCTTTACTTATTTAATTCACTTCTAAAATTAGAATGTCAACTCAATCGTATGAGACTAGGAGTATCCCCTTTGCTGTTAGTCCCCATTTCAGGAAACAATAAATTGTGAGTAAGTTAAACTTACATTTTCTTTTTCTTGAAATCTTTTACTGCTCTCTGTCATTCTTGAGAGGGACCATATTGCAACTATGGCAACAAAACATACTGCGATAATAAACTCGTCATAGGAGGCATCAAAGGAGTGATGGATGCGTTATATGTTTATATACGTACAATTACTGCAACAAGACTGACTTAAATAGACATTAAAAAATATGAACTTTTATATTCTCTAATTTAAAAATTATCAACTTAAGAAACTGAGTGTGCTATCATTATTGTTACCGTTTGTACATTTTTAAAAATGTTTGAAATATGAGCTCGTAGATTGCAAAAAAATTAGAAGGTTCTTAATTAAATTCTTTACTATCGCAACAATTTTCGTGTTGCACTGTTTACACTGTTCTAATTACCAACAATGCTTTATTTGTTTGCTTTGTTACTGCCTTTACGCCGTAAGCAAGCTAAATATCGTAGACCATTGTTCAATGTAGGATCTTTGTTAACGGAAGAGTGCGCGCTTACAACCAGAGCTCCCTTGGCTTACTCCGTCAGCCGCGTTGCGCCGAGGCTAAGCTTTTCCTTCGAAAACACATTTTATTTTTGGAATAAAAACTCTTTTTTCTACAAGAAAAAAAACTTCTGGTTGCTGCCTCTCTAGAAAAGTGTTTTTCCTCGTGCCCTCTACATTCGGGTTGTCTCTTATCTGGCCCCACTTCTTGCAACATGTTCTTACGTTTGAAAAATGTAAATATTTGCGTGTTATTTCGTACGCTTGAACTTCTATTGGAAAAAATTTGTAAAATTGAACGTTTTGTCGAAAACTTGTTTTGTTTAGGACAATTTAATGAAAAACTTTTTGCATCTAAAGAGACTTGCAAAAAGGAAAGAACTTGGAACGGAACCGCTGCTATACGTATCACACGCAAGTGCGCTTTACACAAAAATGACTGAATTCTACGTCCGCGATGTTGCATGGCGTGGCTTGCTTTGTATATAGCGCGTAACACAGTCTAATAATGTTTAGTAGTAGGCGAAGGTTCAAGTCTTCGCTTCCAGAATTCTATGAATGGTAAACATGCTTTACGTTTTTGTTTTGTTGTTATATGTATCTTTTTTTACGTTCGTACCTTGTAGTGGTTGTTGTTGCTTCTCTCTTCCCTCTCTTGCTCTCTCCTCCTTTTCGGTATAGTGCCATGTCCTGCCACCACCAAGTCCCTCTCTGGTCCTTGTTCTCTCTGTGAGCCCTTCTGTTCGGGCGCATTAGTGTACGCACCACCAGTGTTCCCACAATTCTGCCCACAGGAAGGTTTGTTTGTCCATGTGTTTTTTGTGCCTAATTAGCCACCACGAGAACCCATTCTTCTTATTACTTATTCTTACTACGTGGGACTTCTAACGCAACAAGTTCCTTCAAATACGCTTAGGTACTCCCACACCAT
>QOCX01004920.1:0-13734 GCA_005959815.1 Sarcophaga bullata | reverse complement strand
AGTTGTCAAATTAACTCTGAAATCGTAACCGCATTAAAGAAACTAGCTTCACGACTGAGACTAATATTCTTTCTCCAAGCCTTCTACAACATCTGCCAATTGTCACATGTTCAATAAACATGCAACTGAAGGCAGATAAATTATTTAAAGCAGCTCCTGGATGTAAAAGTCCCCGAAATATTTCTAGGGAAACGGCTCTGAATTGATACTTTACAGTGAAGAAAAATTAATATAAAAAATTTCAATTCGAACCCAATCAATTTAGCAAAAGAGGCCAAAGAGAGAAGTCAGCTCTATAATTACACTACTAACAGCTTTATGAAGCAGTACGTAAAAGTTTTTGGGGCAGATAAACTTATGCCACATACGTTACATTCTGATGCCACAATTTTACATTTCCCCCAATCAATGAACCATTCGCAGATTCTGATGAAGCGGCTTATACTACCTATCATTGACAGTTCATTTAAATCATCCGTATACTAGACACTAACACTGACTTTTTCGCCTTCAACATAGTGATACCAAGTATGTAAAGAACAGTTCCCCGCTCTACCTTATCATCACAGGTCATGCAAAAGCCATTTGCAATATCTCCAACACCGATGCGCTTTGCGTAATCGCCCATATTGCAATGCCCAGTAATGACTCCAATAATCAGACAAACATGCCAAGCTGGCGTGGCAGTATATAAAATTATCACCCCGTCATACATTAATCTGGAACATTGTTATGTTCCGGTATCCATATGATGTAAACATTAAACCAATATCATATATTACGTTCGGAGTGAGCTATATATAGTGATTGGAGATCATCTAATGATCCTAGGGCTTTGACAGAAAGTATGGTAATATATTTTTGGGAGAGATTTGTGTTTCCCGTTGGTCTTAAGGGTTCAGCTATGCCCGGCGATTGCGAAAAAATATCTCCCTTGAGTTGTTAGCGTTGCAAACTGCATACACCCTTTTTCCTATACTTCTTTAAACGAAATGGACGTGCGAAATGGATATGAAAAATCATATTAAGTTGTCATGAGTCAATAACTTTAATAGTCTTAAATTTCTTCAGAATACTCGCATAATCAATATTTGATCCATACTGTAACGATTTGTTACCATAGTCTAGTAGGTAGTGTGTTGGCTAATTAGACGTAAGGTCGGGGTTCAAACCCCAAATCAGACATCAAACCGAAAATATGAAAAATACTCTTTGCGATTTCTGGCAAAAAGTCTAAGAGTAATAAAATTGCCATAAAAGTTTCTCAAAATCTGTCGTTCGAAGTCGACTTTAAACTGTAGGTCCGCCACTCATGTATAATATAATGCGCACAACATAAGTGGTGTGAGAAGCTAGGCCGTAATCCTGTAAGGTATTTGGTACGTATGCGTAACGATTTGTCAATTTTGCATTAAAAAGTGCATACGTATGCAAATAATAGTCAGGTATACTTAGGTGGCCTTGCGACAAACATTGTGAGAATTAACAATGAATTGGGCAATATGTAGGAGCGTACATCGTAGTAAGTATAGAAACTTAACTTAATGCACCTTCAACGGAACACGCTTTAAAAAACGCATGCCTATTACTATTGCGTAAACGTTCTTAATGAGGGCAATATGTAATCGAGTTAATTTTTTATTTTTATTATAACTTACGCTTAACTAACTATTATAAAAGCTGATCAAACGAAGCTTTAAAATCTTTCACGTAAAATTTTTATTGATGCAGACCTACAATCAATCGAAAAGAACTTCAGTATTTTTGTCTTTCAAATTATTATATTTTGCTACAATACATTGAAGCATGGGTTTAGTATTATGTGTGTGTGTTTCAATGAAGAACAAATGAACCAAAACAAAAAAAGAAAATAAATTGTGTTGCCACAAAACTATTGAAAATTTTCAAACGATAAACAATATTAAAATACAGTTCTCGTGTGAATAAAAGTTCTTAGGGACAGAATAAGAGAAACTATTGAAGTCGTTACGATAATGTGTGTACCATCAATGCAACAAAATTTTAATACTTTCCAGTTGTTAGTAAATATGTGTCCAAGTTTAAAAATTATTTCACTTTCCTTGCAGTTCAACATTTTGAATGAAAATTCTTTTGCTTCACAATACCACATACACGTTTTAATTTAATAAGAAACACACACAAAACATGAAGAGGAAACCTTAAATGGTAATTTAAATACTAAAAAAATATTTTGAAATTTCTATTTAAATATACTCAACATTCAAATCTGTATTGGAGATATTTTTAAGAATTGAAAATAAGTACACAAATCTTAATAGTAACGTGTTATTAGATGGCTTTCAATATTAGCAACAAACAAAAAGTAATGCGTGCTTGGCATGTATTTTTTATTTTTGAAGATATGTTTTTAATCATGCTTAATCTTTTAGGCATTAAATGGTAATAGTTGAGATAAAATTCTGAAATTTTACTGTGAATTAATTTGAGTCTAACTTTGGCGTCAATATATAAGACACAGTTACTTAAGGTCATGTTTCATACAGAAGTACTTAACCAATTTACAGCCAATCAGAGAGTACAAGTAAAATTTTTGAAATTTCAGTGTATATTATTTTTAACAATACAAACAATACAAAAAACAGAAACATAACTAAAAAATTAAAAAAAATCTAGATCAGGACATTAGAGTGGTGTACCCAAATTGGTACAGTGGCCACTTTTGAGTGATATTTTGCAAAAAAGTTTTGTCAACGCTGATGTTTTTTACATTTTTTGCAACTCCAGCGGCAGATGACACAGCGCACACACTTAGGAAGCTTTTCTGGAACATGATCAGCTCCGTTCTAGATATATGCCCTTAACATTTGAAACGAGGCGAGCAGAATGTCTTTTGGATGACTGTTTTAGATAAAACCTAGCTACAGATCGATGAAATTGTAATTTAAGTCATAGCATTTTCTTTTACAACATTCATGTGGGCGCCACGCATTTGATATCGCCCATATCAACCATGTACGTAAATAAACACCACCACCATTTTTTTGTTATGAATGTTAATTCTGTACAAAGCTATAGATTGGTCCATTTCATCAACTCCGCCCATGCTTGTGTTGTAAGTTTGAAACAAGGAGGTATTTGCATATCAACTTTTTGTTCTTTTTTCAGAAGACCATCTTTTAGCTTCTCCTGCTGGTTCATAAGAATCGTAATTGTCGCTAGCGGACCAGTGATAATTCATTTTTTTTTTGTCATATCTGTAATCGAAAGTCGGCTCTTGATTTTTTCATCATCTCTTTTGAATTTCAGAGCGGACATTTTTCGGTGCGGTTTTCTAGGATTGTTCCTGTGGCACAGTAACCTAAATTACGCAAATCATTAAGTAACTTAAAACTTGGGAAAAAATTATCAAAAAAGATTTCGTGGTTGACTGGATTCATGGTAAATTTTTGTAACAGCATTTTCACAACCCTAGTACCCAATGGCTCAAAAACAGGTGTAGTTTATTTACCACAATAAATACCAAAGCAGTAATAATATCCAGGGGAACATGTTGCTACCCAGTTTTTATAAAAGGTTTGCCTCGAATATACTGTTTTACTGAATGGCGACTGTAATATTTCACCATGGATTTGTCGATTGAAATATGTTCGTGGAAAACACCGTACTTTAAACATTTCTGTAGATTATAATTTGTTTTTAGTATATTTGAGGCCATTGTACCCAAATTGGCACAGCATTATTATATGCCTTCTAAGATCTTATACATTTGTTGTATGAAACTCAAAATACATTTCAATATTTCGATGTTTATTGAATTTTATATTAGTCTACAGTCAGTCATCAAAAGCGAAATATGAAAAAAATATTTCTTCGGCGACTTCCTCTCAGCAGATTTCTGGCAAAAACTCTGAGAGTAAATAAAATTGCCAAGTTTGTCAAAATATCTGTCGTTCGGAATCGACTTTAAACTATAGGTTCCGCCACTCATGTATAAAATTAACACTCACAACATAAGTGGTGTGAGAAGCTAGGTCGTAATCCTGACTGAAGGGTTGTAATGGCCAATTTTGTATGTATGTATTAGAATACAAAAAACAACTATAAGCTCTAGGTACAAAATATAACTTTGTTTACCATGGACCTACCTCTACATGCATATAATAGATTATTACAACAATTACAATAAATGTAGTTAAATTGCTTGATTTAATATTTATTCAGAGCACTTTCTACTATTCAATAATGCAAATATAAATAAGGCAAAGTAAACAGGTTTTTTATACAGCCTTAATAATTAAGTGTTCCCAAATTGGCACAGCGACCGTAAATGGGTTAAGTACAATTTAATAATACAAAAATGTAATCATAAGTGTAATTGTGTGATAATTTAATATATTTTAAAATATATTTATTATATACGGCCACAATGGTATAGGCAATCTGTTCAAAAGTGGATGGAGGACGCACAAAAAGCCTGTTTAAATTGAAAATGGCGTGCTCAGTATAGTTGTCAGAGTCATTGCGCGGCATTGCATGCGGCACGCATTTGTCTGGGGCACCTAGCACACGATTTCTGTTATATAGATGAGACAGAAGGTAAGACAGATCTTCACCTATTGGGTACATGCCCAGCACTATGAAGGCGGAAATGACATCTTGGTGGCTACAATATAGATGATGCTTCAGAAACTCCGAGTGATTCTGGGACTAGAGAATAACGGCAAAATATATCCAAGTTTGTACTTTAGACTTTTCAGGAAGAACAACCCATCTTTACCTACCTAGCTTAAAGGTAAACTATTAATTCAGTTACAAGCTTAAACTTTCTTTACACCAAACATTTTTTAAACAACGTAATATCAACTTACTTTTTACTTTAGCAATGCAGGCGATCCGTTAATGAATGCCTTACCATTCTTCTAATCCCCTTTTTGATCCTGACTATGAACACAAGCGTGCTGAACCAAACATTTCGCTTTCATTTAGCTGCCCCCCCATGCCATACTGACCTGCCAGCAGCAACTAATATTTCTTTGTGATGATACGGTTCCATAAAACTAAGTCTGAAATAATTTTAAAGGCAAAACTTGATTTATTTTTTGAAAAAATTTCCAAAAATTTGATGAATTGAATCTCTACTCGGTAAATGCAGAAATTATTGGCTTAGCAATAATTAATAAGGTGGCCTAGGCTTCTGATAATGTGCTGCTACTTGACTTAGTGACACATCATCTCTTACTAAGTGATCAAGGGACAAAAAAACTTTATTCGAAAACATGATAAAACTGTTTGCATCTCCCATTCAGTAATTCTGAGGGAAGGCAGTCGAACTCTCTTAACAATTATATACCATATTAATAGTTATGTTTCCTTTAAGATCTCTCACCACATTTTACATATTACATAACATAGATCTCTCCTAATTCTTTATGCTGCTCTAAAAATCCATTGGTTCATCAATAAATACGTATTTTTTTTTTTTCTGAATAACCAAATTGCTAAAATGATGAATGATTTATCATTGATTTCTAATCCCTTTTTAACCTAAAATATACAAGAATAAAAATGAATAATAAATTGGAGATAAACACTCTCAACGACTAAAAAACAACTATAAACGAAGTTAATTTATTTCAAATATAGAAACGTAATATCGGTCTTTGTTTAGCGTTAAATCTGATCAACTATTCAGCTAAATAATTTAAAATCATACTCGTTCATTAGCATCAGTTCCGCGCCAATGGCAATTGTAGTGAAACATTTTTATTATGGAATCATTCAGACGATGATTGCTGTGAGAAAAATATAAAGTTAAATGAATTGGAAATAATAAAACGATTATAAACGCAATAAAACGGAGAAAAAAAATGAACACATACGAGTACATATATATTTATAATGCTAGTTAAGAAGAAAAAAAGTAAGTGTAGGAAACTAAAAGAAATCTAAAAATTAAACAACAACTTAAATTGTTAAATTAAAAATCTGCACAAAATTAACACAAAACCCCTAGAAAAATCAGACCTTCTTTATTCTAATACCCCACATCTAAAAAAGTTTGGGCATCATTTTCAAAAAACTAAGATTTTTGAATTAAATTAATTAAGAATAATAATTTCAATGGATTAAAACTAAGATGAAATTTTTAAAAAAGTGTGCTTTAAACTTGTTTTCCTTTCCAACTTGCACAGTCCAACTGTTTTGCACAATGTTTCTGTTGATATTGAATATGAGGTGGCGTATAGATGAGCCGCGAATGTGTTTCATTATAATTAGTATTGTTATTTCCTTGTCAGCGCTATGAGTGAGTGATAAAGAGAGAATAAGAGTCCAAATATTACATTTCCTCCCAAAACAATATACTGTAGTTGAAGTGGTGGAATACTATACCTAAACTAATGTAAACTATGTAATAAAATTTTCATACCGTATATAGTTATATGATGAATTAACTGTACAGGAAGTTGAAAAACGAATTAAAATAGGCAAACAATTTTTTTGTGAAAAGGGAACGGAATAGTAGGGCCTGTGAGATATTAGATGATGTTGAGATGGCGGGTCTTAAGTGAAAGAAAGAAAGGTTTTCCGCCCCTGTCGCGGGATCAGTTTGATAGTGAAAGTCTTCCATCAATTGTAGGATCTCGCAAAGGCGTATCTGTAGCCATTTATTCGGGCGATGATGAAAGCGTTCGTGGAAGATATGGCGTTTAGTAAATTGTTCACTGGACACACGCATATTTTGTAGTATATTAATACCTTACTTACAGCAACCAAAGTATTACTTATATATTTTTGTTCACCATAAATATTTCAAAAAATATTTAGTACAACAGTATCAAAAGAAAAAAACTCCTATAACACACTCATACCAAAACAATAGAACGTATTGGTTTATTAATATATAGTGTTGTGTCAAAAGCAAAAGTAACGAACATTGGTTTACACACATTTCTCCTCAGTTTTAAACCTCATAGTAGCGGTAATGTAATATGGTATATCTTTTTGACATATTAAGTTACAACCTTTGCACGTTATACTTTGCATATCGAGGTACAGTTCCATTTAGTCAATTAATTTATAATGGGCATATAGAAATTAGAAATAATTTTTTTGGTGTTTTTGAACCATTACAGATATTTTCTTATAACCCAATTCTACATTTGTAACTCCATTCTACTACATACATACAAATTGGTCCAATAAAATTTTTCAATCACGAATTATAAACCTAGATGTCCCAACAGCCAAATTATTTGTGGTGTTATTTTTTTTACATAATGGCCGGAATCTACCAGTTAATATACCTCCGAAAACCGAGTTTTTGAAAAATCATTTCCAATTTGTAAATTAATATTTTGGCTCTTAGAGTTTTCGCCCAGAATTCTGCTGAGTGGAAGTCTCTAATGAAATATTGTTTTCCGTATTTTCGTTTTATTGATGATCTACCTTTGAGAGTTGAACCGTGGACTACACGTCTAAAAGCCAACACACGACCACTACGCATAAAGCAACCAATGACATACAACATAAACATAGCAACATATAACGTGACATTACTCATAACGATTTCGGAAGAAGTTGAAATGGCGAGAAGTAGTACACATGGAACTCCTTAAATGAATGAATGACAGGTCATCTCTGCCAAAGACAAAATATCAGAAATGCAACGAAACCTTATGGGGTCCAAACTGGAATAATAAAAAAATTTATTAATTCTACTTAGTATCACATTTATACAAACCTGTAGTACATAGAATTTTTGCAATTAATTGATAGATTTGTTAGAAATTAAATGTATTTATTTATTTAATTCATTTTAATAAAACCAATTTATATTATTCACATTTTTATTATCATTTTTTATGGAAAATTTACTGCAAAATTTTGACCATGAATTGATATTGCAGTATGGTTTACGTAAAAAATTAACACATCATTCGGCTTGATTTAATTTTTTAACCCCCGGTAAACATTTTTGATTATCTAGCTCCTTAACTTGAAAGGCTTTTTATAAGTTTCCAATTTTTTGGATGGGAACAGCTTTATTGCCCACTAACATTAGTATCGCTCTCGATTGAGGGCTGATTGGTGGACAAACCATTGTTATATTTTGATTAGAATAGTTTTGGTGTTACGTCATGTAAGGTAAAAAGTTTCCCCGATGCAGTAAGAACATTCGATATCAATAACAATGCTTCTCTCTGTTGATTCCTCTCTGATTTCCCGGATACAGATTTTCCCAAAAGGCTGTAAATTATGCACGCATGTAGCAGTACTGAATCTAAAACTACCAATTCGATTTCGGGGGACTTGAATTTTATAAAGACCATAAAATCAATTAGTACTAAGCTTCAGCGACATAATTATTTGGGATTGATTATTAAACGCGAAAGACGCTCCACTGTTTTCGAAAATGCGTATGGGTGTAAATTTATTCCCCCCAAATCATTCCGAGTAGCCCATTATCAAAGAAATGATTCTGTTATCTCAATGACCTACATTAGATGACCGAAATATTACATCTGTAATATTTATCAAATAGAACTTAGGACGGAAAATACCTTTTTCTTATTTGTCTGTCACGTGAGATTAAAATAATAAGAAAAGCGGTAAAAAAGTCTCTTTAACATGTTCAGAAAACAGCTACTACCAAGTTGCGGGAAATTAGTAAATATTTTCTCTTCCTAAACTACTAAAGGATACGGTTCTCTGTTCCAAGTAGTAACTATCTTGCGATAAAACATACCTATTTCATGTTTGTTGCTGCAATACTTTTCGTTAAATTTATAAGACGGCTCTGTTTTCAGTCTTCGCAGGGTATTACATACATACCATACGTACATAATCCGTCATACACAACCTTTCATGTAAATTGGAAATGTCTCATACTAGGACCTACGACTACTCAATAAATATCAAGAACAGATAAATTCACCTTTTTCACTTTCATCCAAGATTAACTTTCAATTCCTTCTTAAATACCATCAAATAATGTATTTTTTACGATAAAATTTCACAAAATCTTTGAAAATGTTGAAAAAATTCAAACATAACCAACCAAAGAATCCCAAGGATATTTCGTATCTCCTCAAAAAAATGAATTTTTTTGACCCCTGGTTATATTTTTTTTCTTATTTACTTCAAAACTATGGCAAAAAATATCAGGCACCTAACCTTTTTTCTGAAAGTTAAAGTGATAGTATTGTATCATTTTTGAATACAAAGCTGATCCTACGGTTTACGGTAAATTATTTAAACTAGATTTCTGTGGCCCCAAACCATAACTGCCTTAACTTCTAAAATTATATTTATGATTATACAGAATTGTTTTTTGAAGAAATTTAGAAAATGCGTTAGAAATTTTTACAATCAAGTCTAAGATCAAAAATGAACATTTTCTGAATCAATTATTATAAATTTTAATAAGGCTTAACCCCCCCCCCTTGTACTTTTTATTAATAAATTATTAAAATCATTCTTAGTGCGAAGGCCAATTCACTTAAAATAAAAATTTTTGTTAATTAAAATAGCAATAACCGTAACTACCCAGTTGGGACCATCAATTTTAATATTCCATTAAATATTGATGCATATAAAAAAACAAATAAGTTAATACGTTGAATAAATAAAAAAAATATTCGCAAAGTTTTTCCACTATTTTTCGAATGTCGAATAATCGAACAATGTTTATAGATTATTTAAAACTCTACTGGATTGAAAAACAATAAAATTTAAGCACACATGCTATACTTCTCTCTCATCAGAATAACCTAAAATCTTCGAAATCTTTCATGTTTCATTGTTCTTTTAAACTTTTATTTCTCGCCCTTCATATCGTTGCAGAATTCTTTTTTGTTTTACCCCCCTTAAAGTGATTTAATTTTTTTGTGTTTGTCTAAAGTGGTTCGAAAGCCAAAAAAAGGGTTATAAATTCTCAGGAGTTTCGGAAAAGTGGTTGCTTGGCTCTGGCAGGTGTGATGTATTTTAGGATATATTTTATAAATACACACAGGTAATTACCTGTATGGGAATGAAAACACAATAAACAAATACGAGTACATTTTCGTTTCAATGATATCTTATAAAATAGGATATTGAAAAATTTTTATGGCTTTTTCTGGGTTTAACTTGGTTGGGATCAAATTTATTAACACTCCAGGGGGTTCACTTCAAGGTATAATATTTTTACAAGTATAACTTCCTATCAACCTGTTGTTGAAGGTCCCAAGAGAGTCCAATTAAATCGTGAATTGATTTTTATGAAAAAATCTTAAAAAGATTGAGTTATAGAAAATGAAATAAATTTAAGTTTTATTTAAAATCTTTAAAATGAAATACAAAGAGACAAAAGATTGATGAAAACATTTCTGTTGGTGCTAGGATAAGAAAATAATTTGCCTCTACACCCATTTTATTTTAATTTAATTTTTTTTGTTTATATGATTAATTTATTGTAATCTCGAGTTGAAGTCGCCGTAGTCTACTAGGTATGTGTTGGCTTATTAGACGAAAGAGCCAGGGTTCGAATCCCCGGTCAGACATCAAAAAACGAAATATGAAAAAATATTTCTTCGGCGACTTCCCCTCAGCGATTCCTGCAAAAATCTCTGAGAGTAAAAAAATTGCCATGAAAAACACACACAACATAAGTGGTGGTGAAAAGCTAGGAAGTAATCCTGACTGAAGGGTTGTAATTGTCAATTATTAGATAGTATGTATCTTCGAGTTTATTGAACCTAACCTTATCACATAAATTATAAAATCTAGAGAAATCATTTTATTTATTATCGATCAACAATCAAAATAAATTCAACTGTCGAAGTTTTTTGTGATTGTAAGTAATTGGTATGTCGAATGAAGATTAGGTCTATAGCGACCTCCGTTTTTAGTTTACATGGCCACTATAGTGTAATACGTTGCGATCATTGGTTGTTGAATGTAAATGTGAACTCTTTCAAATATTTCCTACTTTGTTACGAAAAGTGTTTTTGAAGTGCTATAGAGCTGATGTAATCCTGAATGATGTATTGAGGAATACAGCTGAGGCAGTTCCATATAACTGAGTAGTATAACACAATAATGTTTTATTTGTATATACCGAAAGCGTTTTGCAGTCAAATCTCAAGCAGGATATATTCGAAAAGTATTAATTCAACAATTTTGCTTCAGCGCAAAATTTCCAAAGATATCGTCTATCAAGGTGAATGTTAAGTTATTTTAAATGCGATTACATAAGGCAACTGTGTGCCTATTCGAACAGGGGATTACTATCGCCGTGGACTAGTAGGTAGTGTGTCGGTATTAGATATGAGGCCTCAGTTCAAACCCATGTCCTGCATCTCCAACTAAAACAAAATATGAAAAATATTTTCTTCGGCCGACTTCCTCTCCAGCAGATTTTCGAAAAACTCTGAAAGTTAATAAAATGCCACGAAAAGTTCTCAAAAAATCTGTCGTTCGGAGTCGACTTTAAACTTGTAAGTAAAAGTAAAACATGCAACATAAATGATATGAGAAACTAGGTCGCAATTCTGTCAAAGAGTTGTAATGATCAATTACTTTTTCCTCTAATGTGATAATCACATTTATGTATGCTCACCTTAGTTCTTTATTTGAAATGGTCGTTTCTGCAAATACCGTAAAGCTTACAAAGTTGCACTTTTTTAATTTTCGACCGATAATATAACTTTCCAATAGTGTCTTAATATTAGTAAGAACATTTAGTTCAATTCTTGTTGGCCAAAACTTTCTCAAGTGCTTGGGAAACGTCAATAAAAAAACAGAGCAGAATTCCTTTTCCTCGAATGCACTTCTTAAGGGGCCGCTTTGTAAGATCCGCCAGGCTTAGAAATTATTTTAAACTTTCGTCACTTTCCGTTTTGAGGTTACTATGCAAGACTTAAAATAGCTTTGAGGACAATAATAACAATATAAGGCACCTTTTTAAGCATCTTGTTACATTTTTCATCAATTCCTAGATTTTGTTGTTTGAGTGGAGATATGCTATAGTATTACGAATCTCACAAAAAATTGAACCTTATCTGGAGCGAAAATACAGCGATTACAGCTAAAAAATTTCTTCGTATTACTATCCGTGCTTTTAGATTCCTGGTCGAACACCAGATGCTGGAAGTAGCATCGAAATCTTCCTAATATTTTGTAAGGAAAGCTATTTTAGACGGGTCTAGGAGTGCTCTAAATAGAATTGTGCATTTTTTAAGTCTTATTTTTTTGTTAAGGGGATCAGAAAAAAAAATATCAAAAAAGTTACAAAATGCCTTTATGGGGGCACCCTTTCTGTGGAAATATTATTTATAGTTCATTTATATGGAGATGAAGATGTATGTGTCCATGCTATTTTAAAAGTGTGCTGCTTACGGTCCGTGAAGTAGGAACTTTTTCAAATATATTGTTTTTGTTCGAATTTTTTTAACAACGTTTATCTGAAATTTTTCCTGTATGAAAAACAGAGCAAAATTGGTTTAGTAGAAGATAAGGATTTCAATATTATTTTAGTCATGAATCTCCAAAAAATTTCTTAAGTTTCTAAGTCTTTCTGTAATATATATCGGGAACAATAACAATGAACACATTTTTGTTCCAAACATTTTTGTTTCGTGAAAATGCTCATGCATCCAGATGTTTTTAAAGCCTTTTAATTCATTTAAATTATTTTTTGATCACGATGAAGTAAAAAATTTTGCAGAATAATGGTCCCCATAATTCAATATATATCTACGTCCATATAAGATGCCTGATGCCTGACACCGACAGCAACTGGTGCAAAGGACACTCATAATCACATCAGTCCTAGCCCGTGTGCCTTTCAACTTATGTGTGTAATGAAGGGTAAAATAAAAATTCTTATTTTTATGCGAACTGTCGCTCCTCAAGAGAATAAGCTTAACCTGGATGAGCAGCGCATTTGAACTCTTTAAAATTTTTTGTTTTATAAATATCTTTGCTTTATTGAATTGAATTCATACGTAATATTTAAATCTTATGAAACTCTATAATATAATTTCTGCTTTAGTTTGTTTAATATGCTTCCTGTTTTTATTGTTATTTTTATTTGTTTGTGTATTTTATGGCTATATGTAAGTTAGTTATACATCAATGAAGTAAAGATGGTGGATTGTGGCGGATAAGGTTTTGAACTTTGTTGTTTACTGTGGTTAAAGGCATGATTTTAATCCTTTCTCACTTGCGTCTCGATTTTAAGATGATTTAACTTGAGTAACTAAATGCATTAAACAATAATTTCAGAATAACTCCTACGGATACTCTTTATATTTGTTTTCTTCTTTTATTTATCGTTTATTTTTCGTTTGGTTTGTTTCCTTTCTACAATCCACTTGCTGGTTCATGTCAATTCTTGTTTTTAATATTTTTACTAGCTCAAAAACCTAGAGGATAAAATCCCGTTTAAAATTCAACTTTATCTACGTCGATAAATAAGTGAAAAAATTTTGAGTTTATTTTCAAAATACAAGAAAAAACGAGATTATATTCCAATTTTTTGTCTTTTGTTACTTTCGTTGCTATTTAATGACGATAAAAGCTCGAATTGAGTTAGAATTTTCAAAAAAGTTTTTTTATTTTTTAATTTGTACCCTTAATTCTTTACATAAATTCCAAACTGTATTTAATAAGAATGAAAAATATTCTTTATATTTAATAGCATAAATTTACGAAACCTAATCATTTTAGTTTGGGCTCATTTGTTTGTAATAAAAGTTCAAGTATATTTGG
>QOCX01004919.1:0-13741 GCA_005959815.1 Sarcophaga bullata | reverse complement strand
ATTCGACAGTTGTAAGTTGTTTTCTTTTTTTATTTTCTCTGAAACCAAATAAAACAATTCCGCCTCCCCCCCCCCTCTTAACTGAAAATATGTATTGTGGTGACCTGGTAGATTTCCTAATGTGACAATTATAGACCAAAAAAAAGTCACTACAAAATGAAAAATAGACAAATGGACACTTGGATACTTGAATACTTACTGGAGTTCAAAAAAAAAGAAATGAGAAAATACAACCATTTGGCCTGGCTTTTAATTTCTTTAACTGCTCTACACATATGTACATACATATGCATGTGTATTTACAAGGTTTTTTTTTTTTGTTATTTTTGTAGAGCAAAATTTTCTTTGTTTAATTTTGTTTTAAAATCTTTTTCTTCTTTTTATTTCTTTTTCTTCCGTTCTGTTTTCTCTCTTTTTTTCGGAATTAAAACAAGATTTTCTTCTGCAGTGTGATTATCTTCATTCGAGTGTTTGTTTATCTGTGATTTTAATGTGATTAAAATTTTAATTCTTTTAATATTATCGTATGATTTAAATCCAATCAATTTCTCCACTTTAATTGTTTGGATCTTTTGTGTTGTTATTGTATTAGTCTGTACTTATTGAGATCCTTAGAAAATCAACAAAAGGAAAAAAGGGAATAAAAGTTGCAATAGTTAAACTCCCTAAACAAATAAAAGGCACTCTGGTCATGGCCATTGATTGAATTGTTTGGGATTAAATTTTCTTTTGTTCCTTTCACTATGTGTGTGTGTGTGTGTGTTTGTATTCCAGTGTGTGTGCAGATGTTTAGAAAATCGTTTGATAACAAAATATAACATTATTGGAAATCAATTGATCAAAAGATAATAAGCCATACGCTTAGACAATATACAACACAATGTATTTTATGTAAGTATTGTGTTCAATATGTACATACATGCATACATATTTGCATTGTACATACATACAAAGACATGTAATCACTAATACTGTTATAAGTAGTAGAATATATGGGTCATTGCAAATTATATTGGTTTAATAGGCTATCGAATTGTGGAAAATTTTCAACTTATGGTTTGAAAAGTGTGTAGAGATTAAAATACTTGCCTACAACCCAAATAAATCCAGTTTTAAGAAGGTAAGAAAAGTTGAAATATTGTTCAGAATTTTCGAATTTTCAAAAACTAATAATCCACCAAGGAGTTACCCTTGTGCCTGACCCCTGAACAACTCAGAGAATATCACAAAATGTTCAAGGAATGCCATACCTTAAGAGAGTAAGAGAGAAGGAAAAACACAATAATCATAAGTTTCGCACCACTACGCCCTATACAACAATTTAATTAATTTCCCCGCAGGATGCCGTTTCTAGTCAACAATAGTTGGCAACCCTATTTTTCTAGCATTTCCTAGAGTAACGAAAAACGTTCTTATCTGAAAAATTTGATGAGTAAAGCTAATACAAAGCAAATAAATACAATGGAAACATAAAATAAATTTCATGATTCCCCGCTGCGCTTGAAAGAATGAGAACGAATAAAATAAATTCGACAGAATTCACCTACAAACATTCGCTGGATATTCCACAGTGTTGCAAACTCTACTAATAATATGTTTAAACGGCTCAACTAGAGTGTAGGTCCCCATACTACTCATTCTATCAATTTATAAACATAAGTTATCTCAACATGAAGTCGCCGTAGTCAAGCAGATAGTGTATTGGCTTATTAGACGTCAGGCAGTAGTTCAAACCATAGGCCAGACAAGACGAACAAAATAAAATATGAAAAAATATATCTTCGGCGACTTCTTCTCAGCAGATTTCAGACAAAAACTCTGAGAGTAAATAAAATTGCAATGAAAAAATTTCTCAAAAATCTGTCGTTCAGAAAAAAACATATGTATGTGGTGTGAGAAGCTAGTTCTTAATCGTAATTAAAGTATTGTAATATGCCTCTGAAGGAAAATGGACTTAAAATAATAATTTTTCTATGAATTTCATTTTATTGTGTGTAAAGGATAAAGAAAATTTTAAAATTGTTTTCTTCCTTAAAGGAAAACATTGTTTTTTGAATGTGGAATGCCCCATTATCTAACAATATTTATTATGCATGCAGACGCATGTTGTGCCTTTATATTTCACCAAGAAACCTCTTACTTCAGCTAAATTTAAATTTTATTCCCCTTTTTATGCTTTTATGCTTGTTTGATTGGATTTTAGCATAGAAAATGTTTAGAAAAAAAAAAGAGTTCTGAAATCAATAGAGGCCAAGTGTTATAATGTAGATATGAGGTGCACTACCTTAAGTATATTAAATATTTACAATAACAGGTAACAGTTTCATTAGGAAAACTAAATATTCTACTGCCACTATACAATATTCTTAGAGTTTGGGGAATTTACAAAATGGTTTCGATGAAACAAAGTCTATGGGGAGAACAAAAAAATTTCAAATCTCATAAAGAAATAAATTCAACACTGTATTGGTATGCTGTTATTAAAGCATATTCCAAATTCTATTATACGAGTGTACTCTTGAACAGAATGTTACATTCATATGACCTTAACCCATTATACACATTCTTTTGAAGTGAATAGAAATGAAGGAAAATATTTAACAGAGAAAAAATAAAAAAACAAAAAAAAAATCATCACGGATTTCGTTATGGTTTTTTTTTTATGAATGAAAATACAAAACAAAACAGAAAAAAAAACAAAAACAAAAACAAAAACAAAAACAAAAAAAAAATAGTTTTTCTTTCTCAATTCCATGCACTATTTTGTATCGTGAATGTTGAAATGTGCTCTTATACAGTGGTGGTATATGGTATGGTATGGTATGGTATATGAGAAGTTGAAATATTATCCGGTATCATCTATGGAATCCAACAAATTTACATTGAATAAAAGGAGCAAAAAAAAATATGAATGAACACAGCAGAATTGAATAGAATAGAATGGAATGGAATGGAAGGCAGTGGAGTGGTATGAATTGTATGGTAATATTGATATGGAGATGAATCTGTGTCATTGGTATGTATGACAGTTGGTTGCTGATATTTCTTCTTTTTTTTTTTTTGTTTTTTGTTGTTTTTGATTCAGTATTATTGCATATTTATGTTTCTAAATATCCAGCATATTTCGAAATTTACTTTTAAACCCTGTGTGTCGACAGGCGGATTATACTTCTAGTTAAAGCATTACATTTTATTTGTCCTTTAAGGACAAATCTAAATCAAACATGAAATCTCCTACCCTCTTCTTATTACGTTTTTGATTTCTTCTTTCAATACAATTGATCATTGTTTCCCATTTAAGCAAGCGATTGTTTAGAAGCAGTATGGTCCTTCAGTTTTGAAATACTCCTGACCCAAGTATTTTTGTAATTCATCCTACTCAGTCATTATCCTGATGTGACGCTTTTGTACACTGCCTCAGCTTGATCCTTAATGTATTAAAAGCTATTGGTTTATTTATGGTTATAGTTATGCAGTATTCTGGCTCCATGACAGAATATTCGCTTCCTCATTTCCAATCACTTCATGATGACTAGGAACCAATATAGTACGAACCGGCACTACAAACTTTTCATTTTAAACATAAAAATTTAACATTTCACTGCAAATACTATTTATTTAAACTGTATTCTCTCTTGCAAGCATTGATTTTTTATGTCATTTAACAATCTGTTTGGAAAAAGCCAACTTAAAAGCAAAACTTTACTAAACAAATTGTTGCCAATACATTCGAAATATTGAAAATCCTGACGATATGTAAATACCCAAAGAGCAGTAATGAAAAGCAAAAGAGGGAGTAGTTAAACTTAAGGGAATATTTCTTGTCAAAATTTTCTGTCTTTCTATATTCCCTTAAACAAATCTCAAATAGAAATAGAAGTAGAAAAAAATATTTAAAACAGTTCAGAGGACTATTTGTGTGAGTATTTGCATGCCACAAATATTCAATATTTATTGAATCAAATACATTTGCGTTAAACAGAGAAGAGAAGCTTTCTGCTACTGTTGTTGCTACTACTACTGCCATTCCTAATGTTATTCGAATAAATGTTTTTCCCAAAAACCTTAACAACCAAAATAAGAGAAGAAGAAGAATATGGGCTCAAAACTACCAAGTCTCTGTATTTGTCAGTCAGAATGTTTACACGTATTATCTTCTCTCTCTCTGTAGAGATTTCAATTTATGTGAGAGTATTCTCTATCGATGAGTAGTATGTACATCTGTGTGCAAGTATATCTGTAAGTATTCGACTATTATTTTTGTTATAGAATTTCAATATGATTTTAGCTTTCGAATTGTAAAAAAATACACTCATGAAAAAATTTAGTCTCTTTCCGGTGTTTAAATGAATTACGGCAAAGTAGTTCTGCTTACCTCTCAAAAAATCTGTAGTTCGGAGTCGACTTTAAACTGTTGGTCCCGCCACTCATGTATAAAATTAACACACACAACATGAGTAGGTCCATAATCCTAACTAAAGGGTTGTAATAACCAATTATGTATGTATGTATGCATGTATGTATGTATGTATGTATGTATGTATGTATGTATTACCGCTTACCACGAGATTCAAATCATGGTTGAAGAAAGATGTTTTATTTTTGAAATAATAAGGCCGCTTATTACTTGGGTGGAACTGGCTTACACTAGGGCTCCATAATGAGAAATCACTGAGACACCTAGTCTGCCTCGAATTGTGTGTGAATTATTTTGATACTAAAATGTTTGATCTTTCACGAAAATAAAACTGCTGAAGAGTGCTAGAAAACTGGATCACTTTTAGATGGCTTAAAAGCCTAGCCACTCTGCGGAAAAACTAATTAACAAATTGATGGTAGGAAGAAAGATCGTATACTGAGTAACACTAACAGCATTTCAAATAATTTTATTTTATTTTAAGCCTTAGTATGTTAAGTATAATATGGCCGCACGAATTGATAATTCTTAGGATTCTTGTCCAATGACAGCGAGGAATATTCAGTCTGTGATGTAGTCAATATTAAAGGACTCAGTGCAGCACATCATTTTCGGCTACTACAAATCCGATTCGGTATGTGGTGCATGGATGATTAGTTACTTAGGAACAGCGGAAGTGTTGCAAACGCAAATTCGATGACTCATAAGCTTTCTTAACTAAGATAAAATTTAGATGATCTGTATACCTCACTTAAATAACTGTTTCAGAAGTATTTTTATTGTTGTGGACAAACATAATGGCTTCCAACATAGCTCCAAATAGTTAAATTCCTATCTAACAATGAAAAAATATGTTCTAAACTACAGAAAACTGAAAAAAGAAAAGAAGTATGAAGAAGATTTTTTCAATCAAATCCTTCATTCATTCAATCGCTGAACATTTTTGCATGAGTGTATTAGATTTTGGTTTTTTTTTGCGATTTATTTTCACATGGTAAATATCTTTATGGTTTTATACGTCTTAAAAAAAAGTTTTTTCTTTTCATGATATTATTATTGTTATTATTTTGGCAGATAACAAATCCATGAGATAAATATTACACAATTTCAAACTAAACATCAATACTCATACATAGATATGTGTACATACATATGTAAATATGTATGGCTAGCAAACGGGCCAATCATAATCATATGGCATCATATGGAACAGCATCGAGAAACAAAGAAGCATGAAATCCTATTTATCAAGAGTGCTTAGAGTTCTGGGTTTATTTGATATAAAAAAAACACAATCGTTGGAGAAAAATTTCACACAAAACCGCGATATTCATGCAGATTGTTACAGGAAGATTTATTTTGTTTTTTATGGTTGTTTTTCTTTTCTGGCAAATATCCCAAAAACCAGTAAAGAAAACAGGAATCAAGGAATAAAAATTACAAACTAAAAATAGAATTTTTTCCAACAAAAAAAAAATGGAAAAATATTGAATTGAAGAGTTATTGATAAACAAGATTGAATGATGGAAAGTATTAAACCAGCACAGCTATTGCAATATAGCAATAGCAAGAGTTTCCATTAAAAAGCTTTAAATGTTAAGAGAAAAATAAAGTCCCGAAAATAAAATAAAAAAAAATCTAAAATTAGCAACGCTATGGTCAAATGGTCAAATTTAATTAAAATTATGTTATGAGCTGCTTCCAAAAAAAATGCTGAAAAAACTTTTTTAATTACGTTCCAAAAGCTTGTAATGTAATGTAATCTGTACTTAGATTTACTTTCCGGGTGACAATTAATAACCCGAAATGGAAAACTGAAAAAGAGAAAATAAAAGCAAAAAACATTTAAAATGTTAAACTTAGTTCAGGTTTCTTTTTTTTTTCAAGCAAAATAAATGAACAAATCAACAGCCAACATGTATTTACAAACTTTAACGCGGTTTTCTTAACTAAAACTTCTGCTAAAGCCAAAGCAAAAGAAAAACAAAAAGACAACAACAAAAAAAAAACATTAAAAAAATCGTATTTTATACCAAGAAATTACAACCAAATGGCACTTAATGAGGGTCATTTAACCACAAATGACGGTTCATTTCATTTCTTTATTTCATTTTAATTTCCAACTGCTTTTTCTCTACTTTCAAGCCATTTCCACTTAAAGGCCATTATCGCACTAAAAAAAAAAAACACCAAACGAAGTAAAAGAATTTTTAAATAAAAAAAAAGCAAGAGCAGAGAAAAGTAAAATAACATTCAAGTGGATTTGACTGGGAAATTTGTTTCGCATATAGAGACAGAGAGAGAAAGAGGATTTCAAAAAAAAATGAAAATCTTATTCCGTTTCTGGTTTATAGCTTCTCCTTATTGTTTCCATTCCACTTTAATGTGTTTTTGCTTTCAAGACAGTATTTTAAATGATTTTCAAAAAACATCTGAAAACAATTGCAATAAACAACTTTGCCGCCAAAGTATTTATTAAAAAAAAAAAAAAAACAAAAAAAAAACAAATTAAAATTAATAATAGAATGGAGAAAAGAGGTATAAATCTGCCGGCAGTTTGTCTTATTTCCTAGCAATACTAGAAACCAAAAATATCTTTCCATAATTCAAAGGAATGCTTTCATTTGCACTTGCGTCAAACGATAGAAACAAGTTTTTTACTTGAAAATAGGCGATAAGCGTAAGCAATTTCGTTTATTAAATGCTCTTCACCTTTTCTTATTCCCAATAAAGTGTTAAAGCAACTGGCTCTGAAAGTGTTTCTTAAGGTTATATGACAACGATCATGATCAAAAGCCATTGGAGGAGGCTTAGAGAGCGCTAGAGAAATCTATGGCAGATGTAAAAATAGATGAGAAATGTTATCAGACGTGACAAACTAGCATGCCGAAGTGAATCTGAACGCAATTGGTCAGTTATACCAACCTATCAGACCTATACGAAGATAAATAACAAATAAATGATCCAAAAAAAATTAAGCGAGTATAATCCGGCAGTGATATTTTTCCGAATTTTATCCTTTTTTAAATTTAATTTAAACATACCTTCACACCTAACTAAAGATTTTAGTCTTTTAGATTTCACTGTTTAAAGAATTTACTCTTTTAAATTTTTTATAACAAATGAATGCAATCGTCCACAAATAAAAACCATTATTTTTTGCAAGAAAACAAAGAAGAAAAAAAAGCAAGAAAACCAACAACAATAACAAAAACAAAAAAGGTAAATACGAGTAAATAGAGAATGTGGCATGTTAAGCTGCAGTGTTAATGAGTGACGGAAGGAAGTGGCAGCACGAATAAAGCCAGCCACCAGACACAGTGCTACTGAATTAAAGTGTTCAACAGCAACAGCAAGAATAATAACAACACTAAGTATTTGAACAAAAAAAAAAGAAAACAAAACAAAAAAAGTCTGAAATGAAAACTTTTGAGACAACTTATCACAATTAAACAATCCAGTACACAACATGTGTTGCCACAAAAATATCATAAGAAAAACAAGAAAAACAGAAGAACTGAAATACATTTGTTGTTAGCTTGACACCACAAATAATTCTATGATTGGTAAATGTAGAGATGACCAAAGAAATATTCGGAGAAAGAGTGTTTTGTTAGTAGACTATCCAGCCAAATATCAAAAATTTTTCATATTCAAACACGAAAGTTTGTAATACCATCAGGGTGTGTACATCATTGCTAGTGTTCAAGAACGTTTAGATTGAAATGAATTTCAACGAATCTGAATCTTCAAAATATTTTATCACTCTGCAGTAGGGATTAGTAACGATAATTGTGGGCATAGTGCACCGTCCGAAGATGCTTTCATTATTCTATTGACACCACAAAAAAAAATATGTTCTAATGAAGCAATAAGGAGTTCTCATATTTCTCGTAAAGGATTACCCAAATCACTTCAGAAACAATTCAGTTTTTAACATAATCCTCTGTTAAACATTGTAGTTCTATTGACATGCCTTAGCAAAGATAGTCTCAAGTGAAATCAAATCATTGACTGACAGAATTTTAAGCTATAAACTTGACTAGATATGTCCATACAGACAATCTGTGTAACAAACTAATTTATAATCGAATTAGAATATAATTTCTCTAAAATTCCTTTACAAATCATAGTGCAAGCGAAGAACAAAAGGAAAAAAGGACCTTCAAGCATGACTGTGACTGACGTCACTCATCGCTTTGGTAATGTCATGCCCTCCATGTTATTACATCTATGTTTTTTTGTTTTCTTTTTTCTGTTTTGTGTCTCAATTCAGTTAAAACAAATCAACGAAATACACAAAAGCTCACGAGAGTTTATTTCATCCGACTCACAACGAGGGTGTTCTGTCTTTCTGTCCTACCGCAGGATCCTCTTTCGATTTTCTGGTTCTCTCCCTTTCACTTTTTTCAGCGACGTTCGCACACTCTGCGGCACACACTCAGCGCGAGAAGCACAGACAGAGAATGTGGATCATGACAATGAAGCTGCTGACTTATTTCATAGTACAGGAATACATAATCGAAAACAAAAACGCAATACAAATATTCTTAAGCGTTCATCCTCTTTGTTCTTTCGCATTTCATGTTCTTAAAGATATTTTTCTCCCTGCTCTCTCTTGTCTCATCTCTCCTCTCTTATCTGTCCTCCGTTACTTTCCGACAATAGCAGTTCCTTTGCTATTTGCTGGGATATTCTCGTTTGCCACTTGAAACATCAAAGGGAATGTGTCAAAAGGAAAATGTAACAACAACAACAACAACGGCAAACAACAGTCATACACACATGCGATCAAGTAGAGGACACATCAGCACATAGCACGAAACCGGCATAAGGACGAGGACGAACGGGAGGACGGCATGACGATAAGGATAATAAAGGAGAGATTGCAAATTGAAGAATGAAGAATGAATAAAATCGTCTCTGGTATGGATTTATCAACGACATTAACAACAACAAGATAACTTTAGAAGGAGAAATTGGAATGTTGGCTGCTTCTGTTGGGGAGGTTGGAGTAGTTGGTTATTGCCACCGTGTGCAGATAAATTTCCATACGCATAATAATTAGACGTTCAGTCCGTTATGCTTCACAAGTCGCGCCAGCATATTCTTTTGCCATTATTTAGATTAACTGGGTTTTGTGAAAAAAAAAAAACACAAGGAAAACAAAAAAAAAAAAAAAACAAAACACTTACAAATGGGATGCTAAAGAAGAAATAAAAAATAAAAACAACAAAAGAATTTGACATGCTACGAGGGCAGATCAATAAGCAAAAAATGATTTGGAAAATTGAGAAATAAAAATGACATTATCCAGCAACGTTCTTAGGTCAGGGTAAGATAGTAAAGGAATTACTAAGCGACTCATCACTTGTGCGTCGCACTATAACAGCACTTTTACTTACATTTTACTTTGACAAGCAAACAATGCTATAACCAATCCAGTAATTAGAAGAGGCAGAAGAAATTTATTTTCAAAAGCCTCCTTTGTTTTTTATTCAGCTTCAGTAATAGAATTTATTTGTAGCTCATCAAGTATTTGCAAACTTTGCAAAAAAAAACCGCACTTCTTACAGAAGCTTCCTTTGCCTTTGATGCAACAGAAGTAGCATTTGTTTTAATTTCAATATTAATTTACGTACACACACACTGTGCAATTTAAAGGGAATATAAATTTATGAAATTAATTTTAAATTTCTTTCATCGTTAATTACATAAGAAAGGAAACGGAAAGGAGAAAATAAATAAAATGGCTTCCAAAAACAAATGTCTTTCATCTTCGTTTTAATGTTTTTCAATTTTCAAGAACTCCTAACAGAGAGCTATTTAAGGATTTGTCACAGAACTCCTCACTTAATGTTTGTCATGCAACTTGACCTGGTTAATTAATATCTCATGGCAGAAGAAGAAAACAAAAAAAAAACAAAAAAAACAAAAAATAGAAAAAAAGCCAGGTTGTAGGAAGGATATTTTACAAATAAAACATTCCCTTTGAAGATATTCAAATAAATACGCTTTGAATGTCACGAAAGGAGTACGTACAGGCAACACGTAAAGTCATGACATAAAAAGTTTAAAGCCTTAGGGTTGTAAATATGACGACACAAACAAGGCGGGCATATAAAACTTTCAAAATCAAGTGTAAATGCAGAACAAAATAAATTTAAATTACATTTCAGAAATAATAATTCTATTAAAATGAATTTAATTTCTTTAAATTTAATTGCAAAAACTGTGCACATGTTCTTTAACAAATTGCTTTAATACTTCAAAATTTTATTGAATTTAATCTTTTAAATAAACTCCCTCTACGAAATAGCATTAAAAGGAAAAGGAAAAGCCAGAAACAAAATTAATTTCCAAATCATTTTGTGTAATTATTTTGAAATGAATTTCTAAGTGGATTAAAATTAAAATACATACTTCAAATGCTTTTAACCCGAATAATCCTCGTTGTACTAAATACCTTTTCACAGAATTTATTGGAGTTTTGCGTCAGTTGTTCCCAAATAAAATCACGGGCTTCTTAATACTTCAGCAATTGGTGACAGTATTAGAGTGTCATTAAAAGCAATTTTTTAAAAATTTTCACTTATAGACCATTACCATTATAAGCTAAAATTAGCCGAACGTTCACAGAACATTCGTTTCAAGCATACGACAGGCAATAAGGAACGATTACCGAACCGTAATATATTTTCGGAAAGCATAATGCCATAAATGAACATACATTCCGTTACATTACATAAACGTTCTACTAGTTCTGGCTTTACCTTCCAGATCTTCTAAATAAAGTCGACGCACAATATTATCCAGCACCATGGAGAGCAATTGATTGTTTTACTCAAACGTTGAAATTAAATGTGTGTCTGGTGTTGCCACTACAAGGAAATAAGACTTTCTTAAAATTGAACACATGGACAGAGGGGTATGCTATTCTATAGAATGTATAGAGTATTGTCTAATTTACGCAGTTTGTATTAGGCTGTCGTCTAGTATTATTAGACGTAAGAGCACGGTTCAAAGCCCAGGTCAGACATCAAAACGAAATATGAAAAAAATTTTCTTCGGCGACTTCCTCTCAGCAGATTTCTGACACAAACTCTGAGAGTAAATAAAATTGCCATGAAGAGTTTCTCAAAAAACCTGTCGTTCGGAATCGACTGGAAACTGTAGGTCCCGCCACTCATGTATAAATTTAATACACACAGCATAACTAATGCAAAACCTAGGTCATAATCCTGACTGAAAGCTTGTAAGTTTGCATTAGGATGCAGCTATAATGTTCATCTCGCAATTCAAGATTTTCCTGTACTATATGTTAAGCAGAGTAATTTTACCCCGGCACTTGCAAGCCGCACTAAGGAAAATGAGATTTTGCAACTTTTGCAGAAGAAGCAATGCGCAAGCTATCATAGGAAGCAAATGACGAATCATTTAAACAAAGATGACCTTAAAAGGTCTTGTATGCCTTTCAATCACTTTGCCAAAATCAGGATGCCGTGAAGTGTACATATTTGATCGCAACTGAAACCTTAATTCTTAATTCAATCGATATCCGTTATATCTCGCAGACTAAATGCATAAAATAACAGTGATATAACTAACAGAGGGTATTCATTTAAACGTTTCGACCGACTGTAACTTATTCTCAATTCTTTTATTTTATTGTTACACTGTGTAGTTTCGTTTTAATTCATTTTCTCTCTCTCTCTCTCTCTCTCTCTCTCTGTCTTTCTTTTTTTTTTAGCTAAAGTTAAATAGGCTACCCAAATAAAAATTTGTGAACTGGGATTAGGGTATTTATATTTGATGTTGTTTTAGTTGTTGTTGTTGTTATTGTTACTGCTAGTGTGACTGGCATTCGTTATGCCATTGCTATTGCTGTTGTTGTTATTGTTGTTGTTGTATAAGAATTTTATTCTGACACTTGACTTAAATAGCTTGAACGTTTAAAAATAACCCAAGCCTTAGCGTACGTACATCAAGATGATAATGGAGGAACATTGGAGGAAAACTGTTCAAAAAGGAAGGAAAGGAAGGGATATAAATTACAGGCAAAATAATCCCCTACAATAAATAAGAAATGAAGAAAACGTTGATGAAGTAAGGAAGAAAAAAAACCAAAAAGGATGGAGAGTAACAGATGAAGAATTTTAAAATTTACATTGTGCATAGCTGTCACATTTACTCGTAGTTCTAGTCAGTCAAGAATAAATTTATTGTATATCCGCTCTTAATTTTATTTGCCAATTTATATTCCGGATAAAAGAAAACAGCAACAACAACAACACACACACACACAATACATAATTATACGAAATAAAATATTTTTCAAGAATAGAGAGAGAGAGAGAAAAAAAACCAAAAACCAAAAAAAAAGAAAGAAATTTCCAAAAAGGCGTTTATTTTTATAATTATCGCCCATTGTTATGGTCCTTTAATTAAAATATAAAATTTATGATATTTTCCTGGCAACATTTTGTTATAATTACCCGAAAATGGTAGGGAGGTAGACATTGCAAAGCGTTAGAAGCAAAATCATTACAAAGGGGTCCCGATAGAAATTCAAAATGAAAAAAAAACGAACCAGAATTAGGATTTGTTTTTGAAAAACTTTTTTTAAAAAGATTGAAAAAAGATTAAAAGTATACGATAAGCAAAGGCAAAAACCCTATTAACGCATGACATAACAGATTACTTTGATTAAATTAAAGATACAAACGAAAATTGGTAGAACTCGGAGCAATAATAACACAAAACCTCGTGTAGGAAGCTTTCAACTTAATAACCATGAACATTTCGAGTCTGTAGACTCTATTGCTTCATAACTTATCACTGAAATAATACAATAAGAATGAGAATAAATTACATACATACATAATTGGCCATTACAACCCTTCAGTCAGGATTACGGCCTAGCTTCTCACACCACTTATGTTGTGTGTGCTAAAGTCGACTTCGAACGACAGATTTTTTTGAGAATCTTTTCATGGCAATTTTATTTACCCTCAAAGAAATCTACTGAGAGGAAGTCGCCGAAGAAATATTTTTTTCATATTTCGTTTTTGATGTCTGACCGCCGGGGGATTCGAACCCTGCCACTTCCGTCTAATAACCAACCAACACCTCACGTACTTGCCACTTGACACGGATTACGTTTCGTGAGTGAGGTGGGTAAGAAGATCTAGTCTAGAAAATGGTCAAAAGGCGGATTATCGTGATATGCGCTGACTACTAAGATTGGTGTTGTGCAATTTATCCAAGTATGTGATCGGTAAGAGGAGCCTGGGAATATCATCATTCATTCATAACAGTCTGATT
>QOCX01004916.1:0-13752 GCA_005959815.1 Sarcophaga bullata | reverse complement strand
TCTTAACAACACTCATCACTGTTCTGAACAGATGACTTCGCGCAAAAGTCTGTATACCAATTTCTTTGCATTGTGTTGTGTTCGCGTGTGTGTTATGTTGTGTTCGGTTTCTTTTGTTGTTTACATTTTTCGTTGACATATGCCCCGTTTTTAACGTTTCTATAACTACACAAATGTCCGTAAGGCTACGTACGTTACGGTTTTACGTTTCTTACGCTTGACTAACTAACCCTTTACACTTGAAAATATTACTAATAATCTTCCTCTGGGTTATGCAAATGCCTCTCACAAACACACTCACATTTTTATCATGTTCTCTTTGTGCAGACATCTGATTATAACTATCTGGCGCGAACATTTAATGTTTTTGTTTGTTTATGTTTAATTTTTTGTTTTGTATGTATAGTGGATGGTTTTTTATGATTTGCAGTGATAATTTATTTGTTTTATCAATTCAAACTTTATCACGCACTATTTTGAGATATAATATAATTAATTTTTAAGATGAAACACCAATTAAATACAAAACTACAATTAAGGCATTTATTGTTTGATCCGATAATGGATTTCTTAATTTGTTTACGACAGAAGTAGCGCGTATGGTCAAGATGGTATTGTTCAAATTTTCAATATTTGTGGTCATTTTTCCACTAGCTTCGTATAAATACATTCGTTAAAATTTTCTACATATCTTATAGAAGGGTATTTTGATGACTTATGGAAAGTATTATGCATGTTTTAAAAAAATTTGAATCTTTGAAATAATTAATTTTGTATCTTTTTTCAGCTAGTCTATTCTATCTAATATAATAGTAGTAATAACAAAACATTTAATGATTGCTGAATTTATTTTTAAATAGTTACATCTTTTACCCTCCATTTTGCAATTAATGAGAAAATGTGGAACAATTTTTAACGACAGCTTTTGTCGACTAATGAAAACGGCTATACGGCATCGTTTTTGTTTTGTAATAGATTTGAAATGTATCGCATTCTTTGATATTTTTGCCAACATCGGTATCATTTTTTAAAAACGCGTAGCTTTCGTCTCCAAAAATAATAAGGGTGAATATCTCATCTTGACTAGTGCTCACACTCTTGAGGGTAACATTGAAGTTGTATTAAATCTTAAACCACTAATCCTAATAGTATATATCTATGCCAGGAACTTTTCTCGTACTAGGAACGACAATAGTTACTGTGATCTCCCGAAACTTAAAAGGAAAGCATGAGAAAGGGTCAAATTGGTCATTAATTTGGGGTGAATATGGTTCTTATAGGATCAACAAACAGATTACCAACTACCAGTGGCGTTTCGAAAAGGCAGTTTAGATAAAATGGGTCTTTTCTAGTATGCAATCAAGACCTTAGAAATATTCATAAGAGATGTCGCCCTTTGAAATTCATGCAGTTCTCTGAGCAGTTTCGTTCCTTAAGGAACGATCTGGATATCTTCTCTTTTACTCTTCTTTTTGCGGAAAACAACCTCTCCACATCTGAAGAGTAAACTCTACCAACCCTTCCTTAAGAATAACTGACAGTTACACAAAGAATGGCCTTTTGGAAATCTACGCTGAAATTTGAGAGTATCTAGAGTTCTCAACCGGATATTTTCTGGACAATGAGCGCTGAAATTATTTTTTAAATTTAAATCAATTAATGCATGTTCTCATATTTGTAGTACTTTTGCTTCATCATCGTTTTGGTTTCTGATACACTTGGGATGCAACATCGTTCATAAGAACGAAAACAATCGATATTTTTTCGATGTTTTATTTTCATTCAAATAAATACTAAAAAAACATTATTTAAAAGAAAAACTAAGTTTTTTTGATAAATATTTAGTTATATTTAATAATTACTTTTATTTAACATAAAAAGTAAACAAAACAGCCTCATGGGCTAAAAAACAAATTGTGTACATATATATCTCTGGTTATATAATCATATAAAGCAAAGCTTATATAAATAATTAAATTTATTGAACAGATTATATTTGATAAATTTATAAATTTAATAAAAAAAAATTAAATCATTTTTGTTTTAATTAGGTTCGAGATAATTTTGGAGATTGAGTTGAGATCCCAAAAGCTATTTCTTTCTTGTGTTATTGTTGCACCAGCTTTCGAAAACAAGGGCTAGCTAGGGCATTAGTGCCGCAATGCAACTCTGCAACGAGAAGAAAAGCGTTTCGGAAGCGTTTACATTGCGTTTGTTATAGTATGTTACGTTACGTGTTGGTAACTGGCTCTTAAACAGAATTCCCTCACGTTCTTATGTGACATTTGAACCATGAGTGATGGGGCTATTCGTATCGCAGAATTGCAATCTGCGGCACAAATGCTCTCTTTGGTACATTCAGATTTATCTATATAAAACTTTTAAATTATTACATGTATATAATGAAATTTTTAAATTAAATAATATTAAAATAGTTATTTTATAAGAAATAAATAATTGGTGTTATGTTTCTATTATGCTCATAAAACAATTCTAACAAAATAAAAGAATATGTTTGTATATTGAGTGACGAAGTGGTAGGAATTCATCTTTTTGGTATTTTCATATATATTAATCGTATATATTAATCTTTTAAATTTGTACATAAAAAATGATTTTTCTTTAAGTATTGTTATTATTATGACTGTAATGTGTATAAAAAACTTTGAAAGAAAATAGATAAATAATATGTATTTTGAGTGACAATGTAACGCAAATGACCCTTTTTGGTACCTTTCTATTTATACATAAATTATATTTATACTATTTATACATTATATCTGATGATCAGACGTCGGCACAAATAGAATATGATAAAAATATGTGAGTGTATTTGCAAGAGGTATGTGTCTAACGCAGTGGAAAATTTTTAGTAATATTTTCAAGTGTAACCTAATATTTTCAAGTTCAACCAAATATTTTCAAGTATAACCTAATAATGTGTGTATATAGTGGAAAATATAGACAAAATTTATATCGCCAAACCCCTAAAGACTGCGTATATAACTTGACAAATATTCTTCCAAAAAAGGAGATCATTTCTCATTGTTATTAGTGAATCCTACTGTAATATTTGTTGGGATGTACCATTGAAAACTGATAAAAGCGACATGAACCCTCTTCTTTAGAAGCTGACAAGCAACTGAATGTAATTTTACGCCCTTTTCAACGAACATTGTTGATGTTCGTGTCATATGTGAAGATGTTCGGCTTTTGGAGACTTTTGGTGCCGATGTCTGATGATGATTGATACATTAAAAGCGGCAAAAAATGTGGAAAACACACTTGTTTTGATAATTGGATAATATGACATCTCCTTTATGAAAATTGTGATTATTACGCACAGTGAGCAAATTACGAGAAAACTTCTATTATGCTAATTGTTAAAGAGATGGGATGGTACTTAAAAATTATATTGATAAAGTCGTAGACTATATTAAAAATTGTATTCTACAGATTCAGATTCTGTTAACTCTCTTGCTATTGTTGTGTTGCTAAATTTGTAAATCCATATTTTTTAATTATCTATTACAGTTTCATATATAATGAAAGAGAAAGAAAAAAATATTTTATAGAAACTCTCAAAAAATAATTGTTATTAGCCTTGCCTGTTATATGTCTTACAATTTTTTCATATAAAATGCATTTATTAAAAGCTTCCTAAAAGTATTACTTTGCAACATAAAAAATAAAATTATTATTGGAAACAAACAGAAACACAAATTTTTAATTTTAGCACTGAATAAATATTCATTTGTGTTTTAAAATTAGCTTGTTCACATATGGCAACAATATGGTTTTGTGTATACAATTTACCAAGAAACATTTGGATATTCTTGAATAGATATGTATTGGAAAAACACTACCAATATTGCAGAAATATGACAAGGAGTCGATTTCATCTAATTCAACAACAATACCAAATTTACGGTTGGTGAAAAAATTAATGACAAACTAAATAAGGTCCGACCTTTCATAAATATATTCCAAAGAAATGGCTTTACACCACCAAAAGACGAAAACCTTTACATTGACGAAATGATGATTCCTTTTAGAGGTAAAACAGCACTTAACATGCTCAAAAAGGTGGTGTAGAAAAGTATTTAGTTTGTGTAATTCAATTTGTATTTTACACGACTTCGAGATTTAACAAGACAAAAACATGACTTTAAAGACCCTTTGAACTCACGAACAAGCCATGATTTACACCAGTCCAATGCAATGGCCCATAGGACAGATTGACTGTCAACGAAGATAACATCTGGAGTAGGTCTGCTAGTCACGACCTCAATAGCCTTCAAAATCAAAACTCTCTGCTTGAAGGAAGCCACAATTATCGTTTAACCTAAAGTGAAGCTCAATATTGAGGTATTTACAGAGAACGGCACCCTGTGCGTCCACCAAACTTTGACTCATCTGTGAATGTCGGTATACCCTCCGACCCTGCCAGCATGAGGACAAGAATTTAACATCACTCCGGTGACAAGTTATTTCGCTGAAAAACAAAAAAAAAAGATGTACTTCAACGAACATGGCCTACCTCCAATATATAACAATAGTATGGGCGTGGTGGATACAAATGGACTTTTACTTTTGTTATAAGGAATCTATATATAGGTGGAAAAAAGGTATTCGAATATTTTATTGGTTTAGAAATATGGGTAGATCATCTGAAAGATTACGAAAACGACAATGGAAATACTAAAGAATACATGGACCCTCTTACTTTTGAAATGTTATTACGAATTGGCTTTTGATCGAACATACGTGCTTACTCTCTCAAAAGGGAGAGACTTAAATGTACAGGTATAGAGGATTACCATTTCATAGCACAATTGTGCAGAGAGAATTCACACGCATTGGTTATGCTCTTTTATTTAGTCATCGACCAGACTGTGGCGAGTGCACATGTTAGCGGATGTTATACATTTTTTTCCAGGTTTACACTCAAAAAATATTTTAAGTACTAAATATTTAAAAAATGCTTTTATTAAAATCCCATTTTTTATATGTTCTTAAACGACATTTTAAGACATTTAAATAATAAGAAAAGGGAACAGCTTTCTTTGTAGACATAAAGCAATTCTTTTTTGAAAAAATTAAAAGGTTTGTTGTTAGTAGGTGAGAAAATTTATGAACCAAAATTGTTTCTACTATATATCTAAAAAACATTCCCTAATTTTGGAGTCAGAGCTGTATAACTTTATGCATGCTGATGAAATGAAAATCAAAATAGCGTATATTACTAACATATTTCTTTAACACTAAATAAATAAGTTCTCTCAAATTATTTTCTTCCTCTTATTCACTAATACACAACCAAAAATTTTTTGGTAACCCTTGATGTATACCAAACAAGTATCGAAACTGTTTTAAAAATACCACAATTATAAATGATAATTTAAAATATTTTAAAATAATTTAACTTTTTCGACATAACTGAATTATTTTAAGTTTATTTATTTTTAAGTTTCGCTTGTAAAAATGATTAACACGTTAAAATATAAGTTGAAACCTGTGCACAAATATTTTATAAAACAACTGAATAAAATATATTTCTTGTACATTTAGAAAGATTGTCGCCAAATGCAGCAGTCTGAATTTATTTTTTTACATAATTTTCGTTATCCTGATTAAAACTAATAACATTCTCAAAATTTATATTTTATAACCTTTAAATGAAAAGATATATGGGCAATTCACACAAGCCCTTATATCGTTGTATTGAATGTACTGTTTGACGAATATACAACAGTATATGCTTCGTTTTGATAATTTTTATATAAAACTCCGATACACTTATCCACATTTTTTAGAAGTTGTATTGGTTACGTGCTTTGTCCGTAATCCCGAAATAGTATAAAAATAGTTTTTTCAATTTTTCTTCTAACTTTGAGTCAACAATTAATATTTCACAATTACACAGGTATTAATTAATTTACTTTTTTCCGTAATATTTTTGATTGTGTTGCTCAAAAATCAATGAATAAATACTAATATTTTTCTCTTATCGCTTTTGATGTTTGGATACGAAACACACAACTACAGCATAACTTCATATGAGCGTTCACAAACAAAAAGTGTATTCAATACACGATACAAAGGCCAATATTTAAAGTATTAATTCAAGTATTAAGTAAATTGACTTATAGTTCTTTTCTAAAACATTTGTAATTTATACATATAAAATATTCATATGATGACATTATGACAGAGGATTTCGTTAATTTTAAGAAAACATATTTTTGATCCTAATTTTAATTACTTACCACCAATTACTTCACACTTTAAAGAAACAATATCACCCTCACTGTATGGACCTACAACAGTCGATCGCTCCACATCAGAATCATCCCTTATTATTACTACTTCTGGAGGAGCTAAAAAACAATATTAAAATAAATGTTAACGACTTCTATTAAACTAATTAATTAGTTATTGTTTTTAATCTTGCATTCATAATATCATTAAAATATTAAAACTGTAGGGTTTCAAATTTCACTTATTTTTAAGTGAATAATTTATTAGTTAAATAAATATTTCAAAGTTTCTAAAAATGTATTTATAAGTTCTAAAAACGGTTTTAAGGTTGAGAAAAATCTGTTCAATTTCTTTCTTCTTTTCGTATTTTCATAGTAATTTAAGTGTTAGAGCAAACATTTAGAAAGAAAAAAGTGTGAGGAAGAGTGCTTATGAATGTCCACAGCGTATGTTAAATATAAAACCTGTACGAATACACTGTTCTATGGAACACCGACTGCTGTGGACTGGAAACACTCACAAAGACATTTTTCTTTGTGAGTTTCGGCTTATAATATTACTTTCCGACAGTCTCTCAATATTAACCGAAGAATTTTGTTTCAATTTTTGTACCATTCTTACATCCCAGACTTTAGCAAGTGCTCGGGAAACGGTCATAAAAGGACAGAGCGATATTTTTTTCAAGCGAATGTGAGATATCATTGAGGTTTTTTGTTCGTTTGATGCCGTTATGTGTGAAATATAACATCAATCAAATTTGTTCCCCTGCTACTCCGGAAAGTTCCATATTCCATGACGTTATCGCACACGTCAGGTTAAATCTGACGGATGACATGTGTTATGTTGACGTCTATAGTTCGTGGCTTATTCGCATACACCTGCGACGTAGGAAAATCCAAAGAGTAAGTAAGTCCAACTTGATCATATCTCGCTGGCCAGTCCTCATTACTTCCAAGTGAGATAACCATGCCCCCAAATCGCTCGTGATGTGTGTCACGTAATGCTGTCCTTATGGCCTTTAAAATTAATTAAATAAAAATCTTCTTTTCCTTAACTCCAGTTTTGACGTATTATGACGTTAACAAACCAGTCGACACAAGCAGTAAATCATTTGGAGCGGAAAGCCTATAATATATGCAACAATTGCATTTTTGGTACTAGGTCGCATCAAACCAGCCACAGATTGTAAATGAAGCATTATGGATACAATTCGACTGTAAAATTAAAACAGACCACAACTCGTTACCTTCAGAAATCTTATTCAAAATGCACCTTTAAGACAAATTAATTTTATAGACAGTGTGATATATTTCTAAAATAGTTCAGACTAAAGCAGGGATTACTATTTCATAGCACAATTGTGCAGAGTGAATTCACACACATTGCTTATGCTCTTTTGTTTATTCGTCGATCAGACTTCGGCGAGTGCATATGCTGGCGAATGTTCTTGAACGACATTTTAGGACATTTAAATAATAAGGAAAGGGAACAGCTTTTTTGTAGACTAAACGCAATTATTATTATTATTGTTATTGTTTTTGAAAAAGTAAAAGGTTTGCTATTAGTAGGTGGGAAAATTTATGAACCAAAAGTAGCTCCTACTAAATATCTAAAAAAACATTCCCTAATTTTTGAGTCAAAGATGTATTATTTTATGCATGTTGAAGAAATGAGAATCAAAATAGCGTATGTTACTAACATTTTTCTTTGACAGTAAATAAATAAATTCTCTCAATTTGTTTTCTCTCTCTTACTGACTAATACACAACCAAATTGTTGGTAACCCCTGGACTAAAGGCAGTAACGTTCCTATAGCAAATAAATTAAGCAGAAATATTGTAAATATTGAAACAGAGTCCGATGTACAATGCATTAGTAGTGTTAGGGTAGCTACAACGTTAATGGAAACAGACTAAAAAAATTTAAAAACTCCTTAGATAACAAAGCACTCTGAAGCAATTAATAATAAAAGGATGACCATAAAAACATTCCAGATATCATAAAGAATTGTATATTTAAACATCAGCATACATTTGATGAAGAGCTACTGTCTAACGTTAATAAAATAATTTCGTAAACACTTTTTTGGTGTTGACTGTCAAAGGATATTTTGTTATAAAATACAGTGTCTGTCCACAAATTCATAGATATACACTAAGTAAGAATTATAAAAAGGGTACCAGAATATACATACTAAATAGTAACAGTGCATATTTTGCATTTTGAAGGTGGCGAATTCTTACTGATAGTAGACCGTAGTCGACGATAGTCGAACAATTTCTATTTCTGACTTTCCGAAATACACATGAAATGTGTGGAAGTTGCAGTAGTCTAGTAGGTAGTGTGTTGGCTTATTAGACGAAAGGTCAGGGTTCGAATCCCCGGTCAGGCATCAAAAACGATATATAAAAAAATATTTCTTCGGCGACTTTCTCCCAGCAGATTTCTGGCAAAAACTCTGAGAGTAAATAAAATTGCCATGAAAAGTTTCTCAAAAATCTGTTGTTCGGAGTCGATTTTAAATTGTAGGTCCCGCCACTCATGTATAAAAATTAACACCTGTGAGAAGCTAGGCCGTAATCCTGACTGAAGGGTTGTAATTGCCAATTGTGTGTATATATGGATGTGTATGGACCACACTTTGCGTCTGGAATAGATGGAAATGGTTGAAACTCAAAAAAATATTAATGAAAACTGTTCGCTGTTCGATCAACTAGGGTTTATAAAACTCTGTTTATGTTGCAAAACACTGAACGCGATACTACATTAAAATCGCTAGCTTAATGATTTTTTGAACTTCTGTCAAAAGTTGTTAAAGATTTAGGAAATGGTTAAAAACATTGAGAGATATGTAAAAGGTTGCCGACATTGCGATACACTACGTTCTATCTCTACGAGCCTGACTGATTCTTTATCGAATAGGGTTGTTATGAAAATGAGTAATAAGAATTGGGTATCAACAATCATTACAAGTCAAATTAAATACCCATGTCATGACAAAATGCTACATAATACATCTTGAAAACTGTATGACGAATATTGTATATCATAGCAATCTTTGTTCTAACTTATAAAATAATAATAACTAATAAACTCTCAGTATTGCTATAAGATAAAATTTAGTTCTTGGAGTTCTATGAAGTTTTAAATCGCTATATTTGTTAATTTGATCTCTTTTAAATTTGATCTCTCTATACAAAACTAGGATTCATTTCAAAAACCAATCATTAGTAAAGCCTCTGCTTTTGTGTTGTCTATCAAAAAGTTTGTCAAAACCAGAATTTATGAAATATTTTACATGTATGAATATGATACTGTAATATTATCGCTTAAAGGTCAGTAGGCAAAGGGAGCAATGAACTTTGTCTTATAAATGAATGATTTCTTTTGAAGTTGTATATTGAAACATTCGCAAGTGAAGTAAAATCTTTCGAGCACTGCAGATGATTTTTATTCTTAATCGCGGTGTTAATTTAATAAAAAAATTAAGTTTATTTTATTGCCATAAAATTATCACTATTATTAAATTATATATTACTTACCAATAACTGACAGCGCTATCTTAGTATTACGTGTTTGAGCTTTCAAAAAATCTACTCTGCATCTGTATGTACCCGAATCAGTAAATTTAGTGCTCTGAATGGAAAGAGTTCCAGGTTCTTTATCAAATATAAAATAAGCTCTTTCACCAAAAACTGTTTCATCTGACCACCGTTTTATAGATTTTGTATAACCTTCACGAATATCCACACTGTAAGATAATAAAATAACTTATTAATAATACATTTTAACACTTACAAATAAATAACTCTATAAATAGCTATAAATTCTTATAAAGTATAGAGACAGTATCCCCAAGGGAATCAATGCTTGATATGTTTTAAATCTCCCTACAGAACAACTACCTTGATATAATTTCACGCGTGTTTCCACTTGTCCTTTATTGAGACGACTTAGCAACTAAAACTAGTTAGTATTTCTGGGCTTTCTTAATGAGTCTGTTCAGATTTCCGTGAACGATTAAAAACCAAATACAACTGTATTAAATTTTTTTGGAGGCTGCAGTCATAGTCCATTCCACAAGGCTACCGGATCACTGCAGCGAGGGATGTGCCGGCCGTACAGGAGACGTTAAAAATGTTTAATCATGCAAATATCTGAGGAAAGGATGTTAACATACTTCTTGATAGTCATTCGGCTGTTAAAGTACTTAGCTCTAACAGAACGACCTCCAAGACTTTTTATAGCACTTATCGTTATGGACGTAACATTGATATTCTGGCTAAGTACAGAGCTGATAAACTCGCCAGACTTGGTACAGCCATCTATCTCTGTGTTGAGTTCTCTACATTAGAAACTTCATTAAATACCTACGAACTTATAACAGATAATAGAGTTAAGAAATTTCTCAATGTCATGTTCCTGCTTCGGCATGAGTTATGCAGACGAGTAGCTAACTGTTCTTAAACTAAGTACATGAAGTGTTCTACTATTTGTACCATCCAAGTGATCTGTCGGTAATAGACGTTGGGAGTTAAGGTATTTTTATTAGAAATGAATAACTGTGGTATTGCAATATGGCCTGTGTCTATTCCAACTTCTTAGTATAGTAGCAACCTCTTACCAGCTAACTACCTAATACACCAAACTAAAGCTTCCTATTGCAATATGGAATTCAGTATAAATCAGTGGTCTTCAAAAAGAGAAACATGATTTAAATCAGAGATATCTGCCTTCTTACTAGACACGCATAAATATATTCAAGAAAAACTTAGTTATTATATATTTTATATCAAAACGTCGTATAAACTATATTATAACTAAAGGGTGGGCTACTTAGAAGTTCAAATTTAAAAATACAATAAAACAAAAACCGTTTGAAATTTTGCGAAATGATTTGTTTTCTGTGAAGTATAATGATTTCAATTAGAAGTGCAATATTATCTCACTCATATGGCTACCGCGGCTGGGCTCACAGCACCTCATTCGATGTGATCAATTTTCGTGCACTTTTTAGAGTGTATGTATTAAAAATTCTCTATCGCCTTTGGTTTGTCGGCATAACATAAAAATGGTCCAACGGTGTCAAAACACAGCATCTTTGCGGCCAATTGACATCACTATTTCGTCTAATTGAACGACCATCAAACGTTTGACGCAATAAATCGATTGTGGCATTAATGTGGGGCAAGTTGCACCATCCTGTTGAAACCAAACATCGTACACATCAATACCATGAAGACCGGTACAAAAATCCGGGTATCATAGTACGACTGGTGTCTCCATTGACCGTAATCGTTGCAGCGTCCTCAATTTTAAAGAAATAAGGGCCAATAATGCTTCCGCTCTACAAGCCGCACCAAATAGTTGCATTGGCTTCTGTAAGACCACATGTGTGTATTCTGAGTCCTAAATACGGCAATTTTACTTATTAACGTACCCACCAAAATCAAAATGAACTTTTTTTCAAAAATGAAGCAGTTCATTAACCAAGTAAACTTTGTAAGGCGTCATGCCGAGATCTTTTCCCAAAAGTCGACCTAAATTGGTGTACAAAATGTTTAATTCTTCAAAACTATGACGAGTTAATGTTGATAGATTCGCACGCACGCTCTCAGCCATAGCTTCGATGTTCATGGGGCTGAGTTTCAGGCTACCATGGGGGTCGGTAGGTGGCGGATAACTGGACGGCCTACTATATGTAGGCTAGTTGCGAATAACCAATAAGCAATCCCCGACCAAGAGCGGTAGATACGGAGCTGTACTACAAAAAGGTACAAATAACCGTAGACTTTATCCGCGACATCGCGAATTGATGCCGCCATTAAGAAGCAGAAATTGGCTCTCATTCCAAAACCTGGTAAGCCTCCAGGTGAACCATCGTCGTATCGTCCCAACTGCCTACTAGACACGATGGAAAAACACTGGAGAGAATAGTATACAATCGACTGCTGATACATGTCGAAGCGAGAGGAGCTTTCTCGGACCTGTAATACAGGTTTAGGAAGAGACGCTCCACTGTTGACGCGATTAGGAGAGTGTTCGACATTACAAATGACGCAATAGAAGGCGAAGGATGGAGATTTGGCTCTAAGGGATACTGCGCGATTGTCACACTTGACTTTAGGAACGCGTTTAACTCGGCGAATTGGGGCGGATTATGAGAGCCATTTTCAACATGGCTACACCGCCATACTTAATGGAGATTCTGAATGATTACTTTCAGGACAGGAAGGTAATATCCTAACGGATGATAGAGAAAGAGAATACGTAGTGACGGCGGGTGTCCCGCAGGGCTTTGTACTCGGGCCACTACTGTGGAACATCATGTTAGACGGTGTACTTCGACTGCAATTGCCAAACGGAAGTACGATTGTGGGCTTTTTGCAGATGACATTGCCATCGTCTCGATCGCTAAGACGGTAAAGGAAATAGGGGATAAGACGAACATAGCGATTCGAAAAGTCGGAACATGGCTTGATGAGGCAGATTAAACACTTGCTGCACATAAAACGGAGGCCGTCTTGATAAGTGTACGGAAGATACTGGAGAAGATGGTAGCGACCGTTGGAGGCACTTAGATCGAATCGAAGAGGATCATAAAATACTTGGGAGTGATTACCGACGACACGCTAACCATCAAAGAGCACGTGAAATTCATCAGCGAAAAGGCATCTGTAACCCAGGTAGCACTAACGACGATGATGCCAAATATTGGAAGACCAAATCCATTTAAAAAGAGAATAATATCGAGGGTTGTAACCTCGATAATGTTATATGCTTGCCCAATATTGTCAGATGCACTCTCCGTGGGGACGACAAGGAGGAAACTGGCCTCGGTGTAGCGTCTAAGCGCGATTAGGTGGATAAGTGGCTTCAGGACAGTATCTGATGAAGCGGTACAGGTATTGGCAAAGACAATACCGATAGATATATTGGCGGATGAGATGAGGCGAATATAATTTCACCGTCTCGAGGATCCGGGACAATTAGCAGCTATAAAAGCGGAGGAACGAAGGACTTCCATGCGCAAATGGCAGTCACGATGGGAGAACAGTTTAAAAGGAAGATGGTCATTTCGCCTTGTCCCTGCTATAACCCCTTGGATGGAGAACAATCATTGCGAGCTCAACTATTACGTGACCCAGTTTTTAACTGGTCATGGATGCTTCAGGAAGTACTTGCACAGATTTGGACATGATAATTCCCCTATTTGTCCAAACTATGTAGATGAGGAGAAAGATGCGGAGCATATTCTAACATGCTGCCCCATATTTAGAGTTTTGTACCAAATCGGCTTATGGAGGAGGTGATGAATTCTAGTATTCTATTGAACCAATACAGCCAGAGAATGACTGAAGTTATGCTGGAACTCCGAAGGTTGGAGGAACGAAAGCGAAATTTAAATTAGTGAGATAAAGTAATGCCGAAGTAATACCTTACGGCAGTCCCGCGGGGGGAGAGTGGTTGAAGTGTGTAGGGGGTGGGTTT